>WJQU01003131.1:0-26170 GCA_029228625.1 Pseudolycoriella hygida
TTTACAACAACCTCACATTTTATGAAAACCCAACTTAGGGTTATTGACGTTATGAAAGTAGAAGTCTCGTAAGACAATGTTGAGAGTGGGAAAATGTACATTGTACAAATTGGGAGGGAATTTCTCATCACAAAATTTAGATAATTCACAAAATTTCTGGAAAAACTAATCAGAGGCTTCAGAGAAATGAAGTGTACGTACTTACTGATGTGTGATCAAAATGATTATGAAATATAATTTATTGAATTCTATAACGTCCCTAATCAGAAAATCAACTAATCTAATTAGCAAATAGTTCGTTATGCACGTTATTCATAATAAGGAAGGACAATCGGCCAATAATACCAAAGGTCAGAAGGTTAAATTACAGAAAAAGCTTATCAGAACGAAACTCGAACAAAGTAGAAAATATGAGGCAAGTTACAAGCAACTAATTTTATTCGAGGTGACGCTTTATTCTTTGATGACCAAAAAGTCTTTTGAAATACTTTGTCATGATTAAAAGATTGCGTTTGTCCCTCAATTTTGGCTCACTTCCGGGGTCAAAAGTCACGTAACGCAAGAGGGGAAGCATGAAGCGAGTTCTTACAAAATTGGGTCAAAGTAATGTGACTGGGAGGATGAGTGTCAACAAATTCTGATTTTCGCGTTATGTAATTTATGAACGGCCCCTCACCTTCACATTCGACTCCTTCTCAATTACCCAGTGAGCAATGTAGACTTTTGCTCACAAAGTCACAACCTAACTGTATAAACGATTCAACCGTCTAATTTCTTCTTCAATTTTTCAGCTCAGGTGGGACTTGCGTCACGGATGCATCACGTGCCCGTGATTTTTGAGATGAGGGTCGTGATTTCTGTTGCGTTTTAAGTTTCGTTTAAATTCTCGGGTCAAAATTTTTTGTTTGGGGGCTCGTAACTGAATTATCATACATAGGGTAAGAATGACGCCTATGCGTCTACTGTTTAGGAGGCTAGTATCGGATAGAATTTACCCGATTTGTACATAAAAAACACGTAGGGCATTAGTCGGCATCCTTTTTTAAGGCCCTAATACTATGGAATAATCTCAAAAAATTTGCTTAAGTAAATAGTTGGGTCTTTATTGATCTATTGACAATTGAAAATTGAAAATCAAGATTTACTCGACTTTACACGTATTTACGGCGTGCTGCACCTCTCTCCGATTTTTCAGAACTTTTGTAACTTAAACGCTTAATACGCCACCCTGTTCTGATTTCAGAACTTTTGTAAGCAGACATAAAGACTTGCGTCACACCTTCACTGTAAGTGTTTTGTGTGTTTATCTCTCTACAAATATACAAAATCTACAAAAAAATTTTGAAGCTGAAAATTGCTAGAGAAAGCCACCTTCATCACAAAACCCTACGAAGCCTTATTGGGTGACCTCACTCTTGTCGAGAATAATCGAAAAATCTCGAAAAACCTGATGGAAGTTGAAGAGTTGTAGAGAAATCCACCATAATCCCATGAAGCTAGGAAGCCCCATTGGATGAACTCGCTCATTTTGAGAATAACAGAAAAACATCAAAGAACATGTTGGAAGTTAAAGAGTGCTATGGAAGCCCTCCAAATTCTAGAAGTAACTGTATCCTGGCATTCGGTCATTTTTCCAATAAAACCTTTGTCTTTGGAAGAAACTTTCTAGTTCTAGAGATATCCCCTAATTCTAGGTATGGCCATATCCCAGGATTGGGCCATATTTCACCAAAACCCTGAGACACGTGTTCGCTAAAATTTAATTGCCTTTTCAAGCAACCTTCCAACTCTTATAGTTTTAGAGTTGTTATTGAGTCATCCTTACTGAGTCTGGAAGACAACGTAACAAAGTAAAAAAGGTTTGCAAAATCGGTCAGATAAAAATATCCGATTTTCCCTCATTTGTATGAGAAAATGGAAATTTCAAAAATTCGTATCTTCGGATGGACAGAACTTCGGCCTAAAATGTTGCGTAAAATATTTTCCGAGGGGGTACGTGGCAGGGGGGGGGGAAGTCAATCAAAAAGTTCTCAGAATGAAATATGTGTAATGATGTTGGAGCGAGGTTAGGCTGTTAATAAGTACGTGCATTTTCTCAAATTTCTGCTTAACGAATTTTTCCCTGCCGATTTCTAGCACAGGTGCACCTAATATTTCCTATTTGTCGTCGTTAACAGTACGGATTCCGGGAACTAGAGTTTCAAACTCGCTTACTACGATTGGATCAGCTTATCACTGCAGAAAAACAGGTCACATTGTTCACTATTCCACTCCAAGCCTAGCAGTTTAGATTTTTCCTTTATGATTGCCGGAGTAGAGAGTACGATATGTGAGGTGAATCTCCGACCGTTCCGTCGTCGTCCAGATACCAAAATCAATTCGGAGGTGAACCGTAAAATCAGAGGATAGATCGCGTGGCTGAAGATCAAAGGGCCTGCTGGGTCGCCTTGTTGATCTTCTACTTGTGATGCGATTAACTTGTTTGCGAATGACAGAGAAGTCGGTTTCAAGTAGCATTCACGCAGATAGTGGTAAAGTTGTAGAATTTTGTTTTTTTATTTTCTTTAACATAATACCTCTCTCTACGCTGTTGAAAGCGTTCTTCACGTCTACTTTCATGATTATCTTTGTCCGATTTCGGGATCTCTTATGTAAGTCCTCACGGAGTGGGCGGCACCTTCGCAGGCATGATTCACACCAAAAGCGGTCTGTCTTGGAAGCAGGTAATCAACCAACATGTCTGACTTTACAGAAAAACACGCATTTTCTGATGTTAATCTGCGAACCGTAGTGCCGATTCCTATAGGCCTAGTACCTCCGTTTTTCTTCACTAAGGCGCATAGGGAGGCTCCGTAAAGCAGTTCTTCGTTGAGTTTTCCGGCTGACAAGAAATTCGTTAATGTGGTAACGGAATTGAGCGCTCTCGACCTAGCCTCACCAGCAGACAGAGAGATGATGTCTTTAAGGTGCTATGGGCGAAGGCCGTCAGTCCCAGCGCTGGACCCGTTCGCAAACAGATTGCTGATTGTACCATACCAGTGTCGACTTGAAGAGGCTGGATTGAATCGTCGGGCTTTCTAAAGAAGCTAAGTTTTTGTGATTCAGGATGTTTACTTAAAAGTCTCTTAAAGTATCACTTGAATCCGTTGCTAGGGAGTATGTGTTTGTGTGTGTAATGTGTATGGTAGCACATTTTGTATGAGACGAAAAGGTTGGGTGTTCGAAATAAAGGTCTGGTGTTAAAAGGAAAGTTGTTGGGTTGGGTGTGTAGTATATCGGGGTGACCACCAAAATAGGCGAGGGCTCAAAAAGAAAACTTTTGATATGTTATAGAGAAAGTAGTGGGGATCATTTTCGTCCGTGGAAGTAGCAGCCGCCGCACTTCATAAAAAAACTTTTGATATGTTGCAGAAGAAGCTGAGGTGATAATTTTCGGCCATGGAAGTATAAGCCGCCGCACTTTGGCTTTACGGCGGCGGCGGCTCAAAAAAAACTTTTGATATGTTGTAGAGGAAGATAATTTTCCTACTTCCGAAAGAACTGATATCACAACAAAAACCCTTTTTAAAAACGAAATGTGACGCAAGTCCTCGTCCCTTCTTCCAAAGCAACTGAAATCAATTTGGGTGACGCTTAAAGTTTCGGAACGCAATAAATTCTTTTGAAATATTTTCGATTAAAAAATGCGTCAGAAATGCCGGGACCCTCCCAACATAATAATTTTTCTGCGCTTTCAGATTTCACACCCCAAAAATTTAGCTTTGCGCGATGTATGGAGTACGTACTAATAGTCAAATTTTGACAGTAGGCCTCGACCCTAAATTTATTCTTGAATACTGTTAGTTCTTCTATTACCTCTCAAATAGAAAAAATAATGAAGAAAATCTGATGGAGTTTACCCTACTTATATAGAAAAAACACGTAAATCCCTGGACTCATTTTCAGGGCCCAAACTAAAAAAATTTTCTCCCATAAATTGTTGGGCTTTCATAGGACTATGAATTGTAAATGAGACGACTTTCATAAATTGTTTTTATTTGAACGATCTGGGCATGACCGACAATTTATGAAAGAAAAATTTTTGGATTTGAGTCCTTGGACTTAGCTAGGGCACAACAAACGAGTCTCTGTTAGGGCCGTACGTGTTTTTTGTACATAACTCGAGTAAATCTTTTCCGATTTCCGAAAAAAATGTTTTGTTTGAAAGATCTAGGCATGGCCAACAATTTATAAAAGAAACTTTTGCCTGTGCTTAGGGCTCAAGTGGGCCTCCTCATGTTCGGCCATAGCCAAAAAAAATTTTTTTTGCTATGTTGCAGAGCGAATTGAGGGAAATATTCTTATCTATGGACATATGTGTCTCAGGCCTCTACTTAGGGCCCTAGGTCGATCCTCAGGTCGGCCCTACATAAAAATATGGTTTTTTTTCTATGTTATAGAGAAAATTGAGGTGAACATTATCGTTTATTTGGGGATGAATTTTGTGCTTTCAGAAGGCGTTTTTACACTGTTGCTTCAGACGGGTTTGTGAATATTGCCCTATGGGCAATTTCCAATCCAATTTCATGTCGACGTAATTCCATACACTTAAGAGTTAAAGCAACATTTACTTTGATACGTTCGAATCTTTTTGCAACATCTACAACATCTATTCTGATACGTACGGGTTCCCTGCATATGTTTATTTAGCAACTCGCCATTTATTTAAGCAAACTCGTTGTAAGGTGCAAAGAAGTATTAGCCATTAGATTTTATTAGAAAACAAGTTACAGATTTTAATTAGAAAAATTTTCTTTTTTATTAAAGTTCAACCGATTTTCACACTTACCACTTGACTTGCAAGATTGACCTTAAGTTTTTATCGTTGCATTGATTTGGAAGACCTTGTTAGCGGCCTCAATCGACTTAAATACAAACAGATCGATGCCAACAGTACCAATCTTCTCATCGCGGTTTTGTCCAAAGTGAGTAGCTTTTTGGTGGATAACACCAGTCGGCTGACCTTCGACGATTGTAGCATTTGCAATTGCGTCTGACGGAAGCTCATGGCTCGGTGTACGCTTCGGCGGTGCTGGCATCGGGTCGCTGTGACTCATCAAATATGAAAAAATAATCCACACATCAAGAGTGATATGGGAATGTTTGATCTGTTCCGATTCGTTAATTGTTGTACCCTTCATGGAACTGACCACGATGGCTGAGTCACTGCTTTGATATCGTTTTATTGAACACTTTATGTTTCCACCAAAAGCGGTAACATACAAATTATCCACAATATGATCTCCACCATCTGACTTCAAACTATAACCAATACCACCGCGACTAAATGCATTAATTTGAATTTCGATGGCAGTGCCTTCTTCGCAAACGAGTACATTGTTGTATCCAATTGACTCTTTTTTCAAAGCGCGTACACGCTCCAACAACACCGGCTGAAATTTGTTGGGTGTCAGATCGTTGTTTTTGAAAACGAAAACTTCTAGATTCTTATCTACAAACTTCTCTCTCTTCAAACCGATAAGATCGGGCTTTGCCTTATTAACGTTCGCCATGTAAATGGTGTTTCGTCCCTCAACAAAATCCACAACTTTCACCTTGCTTTCCATTGATATACCAAATACGGCATCATCGTAAGGTATGGTAAGAACATTTCTAGGATCGATTTCAATTACTTGATAAATGAATCGCCACTTGCTGTTAGCGTTTTCGGAAATAATTGATGGGGTAATCCTTCTTCGCAAGTCTTCAAGTGTTTCTCTTTCCGTTATCTGGATGGTATGGCATTGAAGATTAGTCCATAAATTGATTTCACGATATCCCATTTTCTTGGCTTTTTATTTTTTCGATGAAGTTATAATTAAATGCTTGCAACGTGTGCAAAACTTCCAAAAGAACTACTTCTGATTACTTAAATCGGACAGTATTTGTAATGCGAAAAAGAAATTTTTTTTTTTGTTAAAAGATAACATCATGAAATGAATTTCAAAAAAAAATATCTTTTCATTTGACCTGACCTGAACAAACTGTTTATTGAACCCGTACGAAGTGCTGGTCTCTTACGTTTACCACTATAAGGAATCGTCCATGAATAAATTACATAACGCAAAAAATGAATATGAGACTTCCTATTTAAAATTTAAATTTCATTTCAATAAAGCGCGTAAAATTGCAAGAAGGACAATCCGCTCTACAGCGTGCTCGATGGCAAAAAAGTAAATCAGGATAGCATTGTCGAAGCGAACGTCTCAAAAACGCTATTTTAGAAGAAATGAAAACAAAATCACATGAAGTCATTGCATATTAACGTGCGTACCTAGCCTAAGCTCTAACCGCACGGCTCCCATGAGCGCGGAATTGAGGTACGATCAATTAACACTAGTCCTCGAAGTGACTCTCCCTATAAACGGCAGGCCGGCCGGTGCAACCATGACCTAGGTAAGGCCCGGAATACTATCATCTTCCTACTGTATTCTTGCCAACCTGGTTGCCCAGGAAGGACTAGGGGTTCAGCCGCCCATTTCAAAGCGCAGACTGTTCCGACGCAGTCCACTATGTCCCACAGCCCCCGCGTTGCAGCGCCACTAGGCACCTGAACCAAGTGCTGGGCCGGATGCGACCATCTCGTATGGCACACTACACCCGGGGGCCCCCAGCCCCGAGGTACCGAATTTATACTCGGTGAGGGCTTTCGCGGTAAGGCTCTTAACCAGACCACTTCGGTTGGGATGTGCACCCATCCCAGACACCGCTGAGCCAGCTCAGGAAACCATGGTGTCGCTACCCACCAGTGGACCAACGGGTCGAAGCAAGCTAAGACCGTTGGCGACCACCCCTGTGGTAGAGCCCCTTACTACACGAATCGATTGCATATTAACGTGCGTACCTGACATAGTCTTAACCGCACAGCTCCCATGAACGTGGAAGTGAGATACGCCCAATTAACGCGAGTCGCCGAAGTTACTCTCCCTATAAACGGCTGGTTTGCGTAACCCTCCGAGACCTAGGTAAGGCCCGGAATGCTGTCATCTTCCTA
Source organism: Pseudolycoriella hygida (assembly GCA_029228625.1). Taxonomy (NCBI): domain Eukaryota; kingdom Metazoa; phylum Arthropoda; class Insecta; order Diptera; family Sciaridae; genus Pseudolycoriella; species Pseudolycoriella hygida. The sequence continues at coordinate 7,034 of WJQU01003131.1, forward strand.
CTGTATTTTCGCCAACGTGGTTGCCCAGGAAGGACTAGAGGTGCAGTCACCCATTTCAAAACGCAAGCTGTTCTGACGCAGCTCATTATCTACCACAGCCCCCGCGTTGCAGCGCCACTAGGCACCTCCTTGGTTGAGGGGCCGGATGCAACCATCTTGTATGGCACACTACACCCGGGGGCCCCCAGCCCCGAGGTACCGAATTTATACTCGGTGAGGGCTTTCGCGGTAAGGCTCTTAACCAGATCACTTAGGTAGGGGTGTACGCAATCACCCCAGTTACCGCTGGACCAACTCAGGAAACCATGGTGTCGTCACTCACCAGTAGACCAACGGGTCGAAGCAAGCTAAGACCGTTGGCGACCACCCCTGTGCAGCCCCTTGCTACATCGAAATCATTGCTACAGTGGGGTCGTGATAGTGTACACTGTATTTGAGGGGTTATTTTTTTCAATGTTTAATTGTTTGTTTCAAACGTCTATTGAGCTTTCGCCGGCACGAAACTTAGCCGAACAAGGACAGCTTTTGTCCTAAGGGTAAAAGTTGCTGCGGATACCTCAGTGCTACCGCTTTCTCTATGGGAGCTGCGATATTTGATTGAATGTGGTTTTGAATGTTTCTGTGTTTCTAGCTCCGGATTTTTGATGATTTTTTAAATAGAATTTGAAAAATCTAGTCTTAGAAGTTATAATGAGACGTGATGGGAAAAAGCCAAAAACTTTCTGTCAACGTGGTTCCTCGATCAACGAAACCACTGGCGTTAATTATAAAAGAACTATAGACTGTAATTTGTTCTATATTTTGATCAGTTTGAAATGTTTGGACGAACTTTGGAAACCTTTTACAAACTTTAAATCTACTGTTTGAGTGAAGATGTCGTTGATTACAACAAAAAGAAACCATTCCATAATCTGTCATTCCGTATGCAAATGTGTAGAGTGGTTTCTTTCATTTCGAAAAACAAAACATTACTTTGGTTTCTCGATTCCTCTCCAAATCGAAAGTTTAAAAAACTCAAAAATTGTATCAAAATGAACGTTAACGTTTGCCGCATTTGTACAATAAGCTCGGAATCGTTTGAATATTCTAGTTTGATGGAAAAAAGGATTTTTAAAAACATTCGTCTCTGCGATGCATTCACATTGACAACCGGCTTAGATGTGAGTTTTTATCCCAGTTAGAATTCCATCGTCCAGTTCATTAAACGTTACATTTTTTCCTTAGATTTCCGACGAAGACGACTTCCCCAAATTAGTTTGTTCTCGTTGTGAATATCAATTAGAAAACGCCTTTCATTTGCGTCAACTAGCTGAAAGCTCGTCTAGACACTTTGCTGCAATTCGTTCAAACAACCAACCGAGAATATTAAATTCATTGAAAAGTGTCAGCATTAGTGAAGAATTTCGTCCGAAAGAAAGCGCAAATCTGACACTTAAATCGGAAATGAGTGAAAACAGTAGCACCAGTCCGGAAGTTTATATGGTAAACCTAAACGTAGGGAATGGAGACATCGAAGTCAAACCACGAAAACATCAACTGCAAACTTCGTTACCAATGGACACTGACTTCGAATACGGTGTCGGTGATGATGAAGAGGATGACCATACGGATGCGATTTCTTTTTTACTAAACAACAAGCACATCAAGAAGAAAGACGAAGCAGCTTATCAGAATCGGAAATACGAATGCTCTGTATGTTCGAAGAGATTCATTGGGAAGTCGAATCTACTCGACCATCTTCGATATCACGCAAACATTCGAAACTTCAAATGCGATTTGTGCGGCAAAACATTTGTTCAAATCAGCAGTCTAAAGAGTCATCTGAGGATTCACACGGTAAATAGTTTTTTTATTTCGCATTCACTGTATCTTCACTGGGATGTGTGAATCAATTCGCTCTCAGGAATAAAAAAATATTTATGGCATAACGCGGGCGCCTTAAGCTTTCGTCACAGAAATATTCTTACAGAACGGCTTTTCGGAGCCTCCAATAGAAGGATACATTTCCTAATCATCTAATATGAGAAAAACAGTTGAGCTAAAATAAGCCTCACTGCCACAAAAATGATCGTAACGTCTTCCTCAGTCACATATCGAAAACGTATTTTCAGATCATCGACTCGACCCCAAAATCGCTTTTTCCCCAAACTTCAGGGATGACTTGATGGGATGACTCTAGTGATCACTTTCTGTGCTGCGCTTACCAAGATATGTGCTTGGAAGTTTCACCAGCCATTGAACAATCACATTTTAGGACACTTTTCGGGCCATATTTATGGAACGATCGGTCTTCGACTTTAGCCTCAGTTATTCGAAATTTCACAGACGTATCCGGCTCGCCGTAAAAAGTATTCATTCTTTGGGATCCTGGTGTTCGATCCTTTTCCAGAAATCAACGCTGTCTTTTTTGTGATCGGAGGAGCTACCGAACGCCTAATATTTTTCTTAAACATTTTCAGGATGAAAAGCCGTACATTTGCTCTTACTGCGGCAAAGGATTTGCTCAAAAAAGTGCATTAACCGTACACATCCGCACTCACACCCAAGAACGAAACTACGTTTGCGAAAAATGCACCAAAGCGTTCATGACAATGGGAGACTTAGCTAAACATAAATTAAGCCACGAGCCGATCAAAAAGTTTTCTTGTGACATTTGCGGCATGAGATCGGCTCAGAAGGTTAACGTCAAAAAGCACAAAAAGAATGTACATGGAATCTCGGAAGATCAGGTGAAACTTTTATAAACAGCTAAACAGAGAAGCCACGAGATGGCCAAATAAAGTAACTGGAACAGAACTTATTATAAACGTCTAAAGTTTGTTTTTTTGTCTGTCATATACTTTTTTGTTTATAAAGCTTGCTTTCAGCTAGGTGCAGTGAGGTGTAGAGTGTAGACGGACGGACGGAAGGGTGGAATGTTGTTCGAACTTAAGAAGGGTCCAGAGATTAAAAGTGCAGACTATTAAGATCTAGTCACTGGGTGAATCAGCAAGAGTGAGGGCGATGTCCCACTACGATTGAATGTAGATATATGGACGAGATCACGACAAGCGAAGACCTTCGAAAAGCTCTGATAAATGACGAGATAAATTCAATGACGTTACGTATGAGGAAAACGAGAGACGAACTCCAAACGGCGGAAATAAAACTACCAGTGGACACAGCGATTAAGATTCTGAAAATCGGCAAGGTAAAGGTGGGCTGGACCGTATGCCCGATAAGGGAAACCCAGCAGTTAGAAAGGTGCTTCAAGTGCATGAACTTTGGACACCAGACAAGGAATTGTAGGGGAGAGTATAAGTCCAACCTGTGCAAGAGATGTGGGAGAGAGAACCACGTAGCAAGAGATTGCACGAACCCGCCAAAATGTCTGCTGTGCACGTCAGAAAGTGACCATGTGATGGTGGAGCGAGATGCCCAGTCTTTAAACAGGCGCTTAAATCTAAAACAGGACAAGAATGGAAGTGATCCAAATAAATCTTAATCATTGTGACATGGCACAACAACTTCTTTGGCAAACTTCAGCGGAACAAAAATCCGACGTAGCAATTATTACAGAACCGTGCCATATTTATAGAAACAACGGTAAATGGGCTGCTGACAGAGCCGAGATGGCCGCAATATTGACGACGGGCAAGTACCCCATACAAGAAGTTGTATCAGACGCTCACGAAAGATTTGTGATAGCAAAAATTGACGGAGTGTATATTGCCAGCTGCTATGCACCACCAAGATGGACGATTGTACAGTTTGAACGAATATTACATTTACTCACATGGGAACGAACGGGACTTAACCCAGTTTATATTGGAGGCGACTTTAACGCATGGCCAGTTGAGTGGGGTAGTAGATTCACAAATGATAGAAGCTTAAGTCTACAAGAAGCGCTAGCTAGATTCAATGTGGTTCTGGAAAACGTGGGAAACTCAACTACATTCCGCAAGAATGGGCAAGAGTCGATTATTGACTTGACATTCTGCAGTCCAGTACTAGTACCAAGCCTGAACTGGAGAGTGGACGAAAGTTACACACACAGCGATCACCAGGCATTGAAGTACACTGTGGAAAAGAGTACAGAGGCGACAAGACAGATGAGTCATAGAAGAGAGCGAAGATGGAAGGCCGGAAATTTCGATCAAGAAGTTTTCAAGTAATATCTCCAATTAAAAGACGACCACGAAGAGAAATCGGCAGAAGAATTGACGAAAGAAATGGTGAATGCATGTGACGCGGCGATGCCAAGAAGGATGGAGCCGAGGAATGGGCGAAAACCGGCATTTTGGTGGAACGACGAAATAAGGCTTTTGCGAGCGACTTGTTTTAAGGCAAGAAGGAGGATGCAAAGGGCCAAAAACGAGAGCGTCAGAGTGGTGAGGTCCGAGGAACATCGCAATGAAAAATTAGCACTAAAGCGAGCAATCCGGGCGAGTAACTCTGCCAGGAGGCAGACGCGAACCCGTGGGGCAAAGTATTCAGAACAGTAATGACGATGATGAAAGGTACATTGGGGCCAAAAGAAAAGTTCGAGGTGCCATAGTGAGAGAGCTCTTCCTACATCACGGACAGATCACATGGCCGCAAACTCCTTATGACCATGAAGCGGAAGACAGACTTGAACGGTCGATCACTGCAGAAGAGATTTAGATGGCTGCACAAAAGCCGAAGAATAATAACGCGCCAGGACCAGATGGAATCCCCAATATAGCTCTGAAGATAGCAGCATGCGCAAAGCCTAACATGCTCAGACTGACAATGCAGAAGTGCCTCGACGACGGATACTTTCCTGAAATATGGAAGAAACAGAAGCTGGCCCTAAAACCAAAACCAGGGAAACCGCCAGACAAGCCATCATCATATAGACCTTTATGCTTGTTGGATGGATTGGAAAATATGCTGGAAACCGCGATCCTGAGGGCGAGCACCTTGGAGTTATGATGGACGACGTCAGAAATTTTAATAGTCATGTGGACTGCACGTGCGAAAAGGCAAGGAAAGCCACCGCAGCATTGGCCAGAATAATGCCACACGGCTTTGGACCGTGCAGTAGCAAAAGCAGGCTCCTAGCAAGCGCCATCCTATCGATTTTGCGCTACGGGGCTCCAGCGTGGATGCATGCGCTAGATACGAAGAGGAACCGGAGGAGGCTTAATAGAGGCCAAAGGCTGGCAAGCATAAGAGTAGCATGCGTAAACCGAACGATATCCCTAGAAGCGGTATGTGTCATAGCCGGGACGATTCCCATATGCATAACGCTGACGGAAGGGAAGGGACGATCAATTTTTATGTTTTTAAAGTATCTGCGAAGGTCAGATCGTCAGTATCTTTGGCAAAGTCTCAGAGCTTTGTGAGTAGAAGTGACCGGCAGCTCGGGGGAAATAGTAGTACGAGGTAGACGGTAGATAGAACAGGATTCAGTGTAGATTTTCAAATTCAACACATGACTGCTTAATGTTTTAAACAAAAAAAGAATTTATTGATCGTATTCCCGATCTGAGAAAATATGTTAGAAATTACACTCGTTCACCGGACATTGACAATAGTTTTAAGAATACATTTACTTAGGCCCCAACATGTCTTCAGGTCTAACCCATTCCTTGAACTGTTCTTCTGTCAGATATCCCAATTTGATAGCCGATTCCTTTAATGTACTTCCCTCCTTGTGTGCAGTTTTGGCAATCTTGGCCGCTTTGTCGTATCCAATGTGAGGATTTAGAGCAGTCACTAACATCAAAGACTCGTTCATGATCTTTGCAATGTTTTCTCTATTCGCCTGGATTCCATTGACGCAATTGGTGGTGAAGTTTCGTGATCCATCAGCTAATGAAGAAATTTCCTAAGTTAAGTGTCATACTTATTTGTTTCGGAAAACGTTTCCATACATACCGAGTAAACGAATTGATCGAAGAACATTTGACACAATGAGAGGCTTGAAAACATTCAATTCGAAGTGACCATTTGATCCACCGATTGTAACCGCCACATGATTGCCCATAACTTGTGCGGAGAGCATAGTTAGCGATTCGCATTGAGTCGGATTAACTTTTCCTGGCATGATAGAGCTGCCCGGTTCGTTTTCCGGTAAGCTCAATTCACCCAATCCACACCGGGGTCCCGAACCCAAGAACCGAATATCATTGCCAATTTTCATTAAACTCACCGCAATCGTATTAAGGCATCCCGACACTTCTACCATAGCATCACGAGCGGCCAACGCCTCAAATTTGTTTGGCGCTGATGTAAATGGTAAACCAGACAGTTCGGCAATCTTGGCGGCCATTTTCTCAGCAAATCCAACTTTTGTATTCAGTCCAGTGCCAACAGCTGTGCCACCGATAGCCAACTCATAAACGCGTGGTAGAACAGAATCGACTCTATCGATCGCGTATTTCATTTGCTGTACGTAGCCGCTAAATTCCTGACCTAAAGTCAATGGCACGGCATCCATGGTATGGGTACGACCAATTTTGATGATTGACGAAAATTCGTTGGACTTCGCTTCGAGAGCGTCGTGTAGAATTTTCAATGCAGGCTTTAAATTTTGCACTAATTCTATCGCAACCGAAATGTGCGTAGCTGTCGGAAATGTGTCATTGGAACTCTGTGATTTATTCACATGATCGTTGGGATGAACCGGAGTTTTCGAGCCAAGTTTTCCACCAAGAATTTCGATTGCTCGGTTGCTGATCACTTCATTGCAATTCATGTTTGTTTGTGTACCAGAACCAGTTTGCCAGATGACCAGGGGAAAATGGTCATCGTACAATTTACCAGAAATCACATCGTCGCAAGCCTGAGCAATGGCGTCAGCAATTTTCGGATCCAGTCCATAATCTTTGTTCACAAGAGCAGCTGACTTTTTCAATATTCCCATAGCTGTTATGACTGGTTTCTTTAACAAAAAAAATGTCACGTGAAAACTACTTCCATCGTGAAAACATCGTGCAAAATTGACCTTACCGGCATTCTTTCTGTGTCCCCACCAACTGGGAAATTAATTTTCGATCTCATTGTTTGGGCTCCATAGTACTTGCTTGCTGGTACTTTAAGTTCACCAAAGGTGTCGCTTTCAATACGAACTTCTTCATCGGCCTGAAATTTTGAATTGGCTGAGAATTACTGCAAGGAAATTGCAGAAACCTTACAGTTAAGTTAGATGTTAACTCTGTTGCTATATTTGTGCTTTGACTTTCAGATTCCATGCTAATTTCACAACTAATTTCAGACATAACACAAACACTCTTCAGATAGTAATAAACCGTTTAGAGACTATAACAACGTCAGTTCGTGGTAATGAAATGAATAAACTAAAAAGTTATCAATATTTGCATTGAGCAAATCGACTGTATAACTAAATTGGTATGTAAATAAATCTGGAGGGAAATTTGAGGTTTGTTGATAAAGTCACTTGACCGAACTTTATATTTTATTTTGCCAAACACCTCCTCAGTTTTTCATTACAATACTAATTATGTGGTTGCAGATAAGAACCTTGTCTAAAAGGAAACGTCTGACTTAGTAAGAACAATTCGTGAAGGGTGGTCGGATTGTATCATCCATCAAACAAAAAAGGTGGATCTGTATTAGAGAAACAGCGCCTGAGGTCTTAGAACATAACGGAAAGTGCTTGTAGTATGCACATAATCCGTGTGCCATGTTTGTAGGGCAGCTTAGAGATGAGTGGGTTGCCCGAAACTCCGAAAAACCCGACCCGAACCCGAACCCGAATTGTTTTTAACGGGTTCATGGGTTTCGGGTTTCGAAAATTTTAATCGGGTCGGGTTCGATCCGGGTCGGGCTTAGAAACAATTCGGGTTTCGGGTTTCGAAAAATTTTATCGGGTCGGGTTCGGTCCGGGTCGGGCTTAGAAACAATTCGGGTTTCGGGTTTCGAAAAATTTTATCGGGTCGGGTTCGGTCCGGGTCGGGTTTCGAAAAATGGTCGACCCGCTCATCTCTAGGGCAGCTAGCTTATCATAGACGTGACCGCCTTTGATCTTCGATTCACATTAACTCGGCGTAACATTTAATAAGTTTCTGTTGGGAAGGGATGAACCCTAGCATAGGGTGTTCCACGAAAAAAAGGAAAGCCATAGGTTGATCTCGTTACCCCACACAAAAAATTGTAGGAGTCAAAAAACACTTAAAAAAAAAGTTCTTTTGAATTTTAGAGTGAAAACTGGCCAAGTAAAAATTCAAAAATGTGATTTTTCCGCCATTTTTGAAATTTGAAACGCTCGCAGCGCAATCGTATCTTATGTTGTAAAACAAATATTTTTAGGAAACCCTTTCGCAATCCGAGAAAAACCGAATGGATACGCTATAGGCAAATTCTAATCGAGAATATAAATAGCGACTAGATGTAGACTAGAGTACACTAGAAATTACAAATTAAAAATTCATTTTCACAAAAATAAAAGAAAGTTTCAACAGACTATTGCACTCGGTTATTCAGATACCGTTTATATGTCCACACTCAAATTGTTTTACCAAGCCACAGCATCGGCTGTGCCGGTGTGTATTTGCTCAATGTTTCCTTCAAAGCGATGAATCAAACATTTCTCCACTAAATGTTTCATCGTCTGCACTTCACCGCACTGGCAGAGTGGCGAATCGATAATGTGATCGATGAAGCAGGAAAGCGCAACATCCTTAGCCAGTTCGAATTCGATTTAATCGAAGCCATGTGCGGCGGGGCAGATTAAAACCTTGCACTTCGGTTGTCGGATCACTGACTAGTTGTTTGTTGTGTAATGTGTATGGAGACAGCATTCCACCAGTTTTTCCATCTGGACTTCAGATCGGTTAGGTAGATTGAGTTACAAAAGAAAGTCCAAAAAGGTGATCGTGATTTCAATTTTAAGTTTACTGGAGCAGTCAACAAGTCATCGTAGATCGGTATTCAGTATTTAGGTAAATATTTTTGCACTAGTAAATGTACTTGGGCTATCGTCAGTGCCTACAAGGCGGCTTGTCCCCTGATGAATGTAGAAGGTGCCTTTGATAACACCGACTTCGAAGTCATCAAGAAAGCCGCAATGGACAGGGAAGTCGATGACTTGGCTGTTAGGTGGATAGAGGTGAGCGGGCTGCCCGAAAATTGGAAAATCCCGACCCGAACCCGAATCGATTTTCACTGGTTTTGGGTTCGGGCTTTCAGGTCTTGAAATCCCGGGCGGGCGGGTTTCGGGCGTACTTTTTATCGGGTTGAAGATTCGGGTACATAAAAAAACCGAAAACGATTTGTAAAAAAAATCTAAAAATGATGCACCATATCCAAACCGAAAAGTTCAACAATAAAGAAATTATAGAAGTTGGAAGATTAATGCCAATATTTATACAAAAAATCAAATTAAAAAATTGAAAAAAGTGAAAAATTCAATTTTTTGAAAAAAACGCCACCGCCGCCGAAAATAAAATTGAGTTGCGCTGCCGCAGAGACCACACTGCATACATTCTATTGTATTTGTGATCAGTATTTTTCTATTTTCTACTCTTCTACCTACTTTTGTTTGAATTTCTTCTGAAGTAATTATTAGAGCTAGCGCTATAAACATGTGGCAGCGGTAGCGCTAGCGGTGCTAGTAAAATTGAAATAGCTAAATGACTTTTTTTATTAAAACAATTCAATCCGAAATTCTTTCGGGTAATAGAACACGAACCGAAATTTTTTCGGGTAGCAGAACTCGAACCGAATTTTTTTCGGGTAATAGAACTCGGCCGGAACTTCTTTCGGTCAGTCGGGTTTCGGGTTTGAATTTTGAGTCGGGTTGGGTTCGAGATACCAACAAGACGGGTCGGGTCGGGTATCGGGTTAAAAATTTTGGTCGGGTTGGGGTCGGGTCGGACTACAAAAAAAGGCCGACGCGCTCACCTAAGGTGGATAGATAGCTACAATCTGTGGTACAATCGTGGGAGTCGAAAGGGGATGTCCACAAAGTGGTATTTTATCCCCCATTCTGTGGTGCATGGTCGTATATTCGCTCTTGGTTTAAGGATCTTGGACTCTTCGCTCAAGGCTACTCTGATGATGTATCTACCCTATTTTGTGGTGACTTCGAGGACACCATTGGTGACTTGATGAGAACTACAATTAGGATAGTGGACAAATGGTGCATAGAAAAAAAACTAAGAGTAAACCCGAGCAAAACGAAGATCTTTCTCTTCAGTAGAAGAAAGGAGAACTCATCACAAGCATTAGGTGTATTTAAAGTATTCGGAGAAAGAGTCGTCCCGAGAGCCTTAGTTAAGTACCTCGGTGTATTGTTCGAGCACAAACTTACGTGGATACTACACCTGGAGGAAAAACTTAGTAAAGGCATCGGGATATTCTGGCTAGAAACGGTTTCGGCAGCACTTTCAGGCCCATTCTATGTCACGGTTGTCTAGTCTGGTGGCCAAGGGTTGAGCGCCTAGAGAAAAGATGGCCAGCCTGTGCATAACCGCCTCAATGGCGTCAGAGGCCCTGCTTTCGATTCCGCCTTTGGACATTTTTGTAAAATCTACGGCATCTAATGCTTCGGCAAACGTTAGGGATAACGGCTGATGGACAGCGTAGAGTAACGAAGGACACTCTTCTATCGTTAACCTGATTGACGATGAAAGACTGTTCATGCCTAGCGATGAAATAAGAACAGTTTGTATGTTGGACGATGAATTCGAGTGTTCCATACCAACGACGGGAGATGAAAGGTTGTTCATCCCTACTCTTTTAGTTAACCTGGGTAACCTCTCCTCAAACAACCTAGAAAACCGACGGTTCCATGAAAAATTGTAAATCGTGAGCCGGTTATTTCTGTAGAGGACTAGGTTTAAGGGAAAGTATTCCAATGGGAAAGGTCAGTCAGAACTTAATGCTATAGCAAAACTCTGTGAAGACGGACTGAGCACTAGCATTGAAGATCTAGATCTGCTCAGACAGTCAATCCGCAATACAAGCGGTCAGTTCACCTGAAGTCTGGAACAGTACTTGACTGCAAGAGCGCTCTGAACACGGTTCGAAAACACAACTAAGTGAAGGTGTTGTGGGTACCAAGCAGAGCCTATTATTTGAGAACAAATTCCCAAAATTCACTAAACTTTCCGAAAAATTCCTAAAATTTCCCAAATATTCCTAAAATTTCCCAAAAATTCCCAAAAAAAATATAAAAAATTTCCAAATAATAATTTAATAGTAAACTTTATGATGAAGGGCATCTCTTTCCACACAAGTTGAAAATTCGAAATTTTGGATTGTCTGCTCACCAAAATTTTTATATTTAAATTTCAATATGCACTAGGGCTACCCTCGTAAAGGCCCTCCTAGCGCAAGAAAGGGGTGGAACAAATGTTTTTCGTATCGGATAATGTAACATAATGGCATTGTTTTCAACCGGTTATGAGCTACTGAAATCAAAATTTCCCAAAAAGGTTTTATACCTTTTCCCAAATTCCCAAATAATAGGCTCTGATACCAAGCCATGCTGGTATTGTCGGCAATGAGATTGCCGACCAACTGGCCGAGAAAGGAGCAAATGGAAATTTCGTTGGGCCTGAGCCGAGGTTTGGATTACCAATATCCACTCGAAAACACATCATCAAAGAATGGATGTATGCGGAACACCTAGGCAGATGAACTGACTACGGAGGAGCTAAACCCACCAGGATCTCCTGTAAAAGAAACGAAACGAACGATGTCAGGGATGCACTCATGGAACTGAGTCGACAGGAAATCAAAAGAGTCGTTGAAGCAGTTACGGATACATAAGCTGACATAAGCTGTAAAGACAATCCGATGTGCGAGTGTGGTCGAGATACAGGATGTTCAGGAAAATGTTCCTCGGGAAAACGGAACTAAGTCATTCCGACCTAGACTTAAGCTCAATGGAAATAACCGATCTGGCTAATTTTCTTATGAAAACCAGAAGGTTCATGTGAGTCAACAATCTCTGTAGTCTCCCAGGAATCACGATCACCAACACAATCGAAATCGTAATCATCGCAACTTTTGCTTCAATTTGTTTACCTCTTTATTTCTATTAGAGAGAAAACTAACTAATTACGCCTTTGTATTTATTTGTTAAATTGTTTCAATAAGGAGATGGGATAGCACAAAGGATCATCGGGGGGTCGCCCCATCTTTCACGACACTACGAACAGTCTCATTCCCATCAACATTGTTATCTCCAGGGATCATGTTCAGAATTTTGTTGAAAGCAAGTGCACAATCGTGTAAACATGCAAGAATTCGTAAATTCACATATTCTGGGAGTTTGGGAGAATGAAACGACTGTGAACAAGTCTTTAAAACAAGATATATCTCGGGTAGTCAATGATGCGAACACTCCATCTAAGTAGCTGGTTTAGTGACGATAAAGAGATGTGAAAAACATTCACTTGCTTGAATGGACACACGCATGACTTGACTGAACATCTGCCACATATGCAAAAGCAACTCCACAAAATTTGGTGGCAGAAGCAAACATTTCGGGATTCAATGAAATATCTGAGCACTAGACAAGGGAATATTTCTTGTTTTAAGTTTAAAGCTATTTTGAATGTATGGCCTATCGAAAAATTGATTTTGGAAACGAAAATGTTCGAAAAAATATAATTCGACAACATTTTTGATCTCTAACCCTATCTAAACAACAAATTTACTAAATAACCGTCCTAGAATTCAAATCAATTACCAATTCACTAAAAGAATTTATTAATTTCTATTACATAACAAAATAACCAACTTACCATTTTGCAACTACTTAACGATAGACAACGAACAAAACCGGTTTCTTTCAGACGAATGATAGCATTCAATTGATTCGATGGAATACGCTGGAATATAGCCATTGTGGAATTAAATAATTTATTGTTTTATCGCGTCGCTGATTATTTAAAAAAAAATGCAAAAGACCGACAGAGAAATTCTTATTTTTCGTATTCACTTGACAGTTGACAGTTCCGATTAGGAAATTAAGGTGTAGTGCCATCTGTAGATGAATCGAAATTATTTGGCGTAATTATAGGGTAAAACATGAATATCGTGGCCAGATTTTCAGTATTTTCCATTCTACGGATTAAGTGAATAGGTCGGCTATCTTTTTTAATTTTGTCCATGTAAAATGTTCCAAGCAAAATTGAGGATTTCTCCCAAAATTCGTCATAGACCTACTGCCAGCGCCTCCATTGAACCACTGCTGACGAAGCAAGGTAAATTCGTTTCAATATTTTTATGAACTTTTTACTTCTGCGCAGGTTTTTGCGGTTTGAATAACCTGCGCATAAATAAAAAGTTCATAAAAATGTTGAAACGAGCTGAGGATCTTAAGATGCTGTTGTTTGTATACATACTCATGCATACGTCGAATGAGTTTGTTGGGACCAAAAGTCGGTCTATTCCAACTGTTAAAATGACATTTAACGTAAAAGTCATTTTGTCAACTTGAAAAGATCAGCTTTTGAACCCAATATTTTATAATTCTAGAAGTGATCATATTCCAACCCAAAACTCTGAGACACGCGTTCTCTACAATTTTATTCTCTACAACTTTGCCTTTGGAAGCAACTTTCTATCTCCTATAGTTCCAGAGATATTGGCCATCCCTCCCAATTCTAGAAGTGGTCATATTCCAGGATTGGGGCAGTTTCACCCAAAACTCTGAGATACGTGTTCTCTAAAATTTTATTCTCTACAACTTTGCCTTTGGAAGCAAATTTCTACTTCTTATAGTTCTAGAGATATGGATCATCCCTGCCATATGTCTTGAACTATGAGATGTAAAAAATTGCTTCCAAAGGCAAAGTTGTAGAGAATAAAATTTTAGAGGACACGTGTCTCAGGGTTTTGGTTGAAAATGCCACAATCCTGGTATATGACCACTTCTAGATTTGGTAGGGACGACTCATATCTCTAGAACTATGGAAGGTAGAACGTTGCATCCAAAGGCAAAGTTGTAGAAAATAATATTTTATAGAACACGTGTTCCAGGGTTTTAGGGAAACATGACCAAATCCTGGGATATTGTCACTCCTAGAATCGGGAGGGTTGACTCATATCTCTTGAACATGAGAGGAAAAAAGTTACTTCCAAAGGCAAAGTTATAGTAGAAGCAAAAAAAACCTCTTACAGAGGAGGTGTGACGCAAGTCTTTATGCCTGCTTACAAAAGCTGTGAAAAATTGCGTACTTTCAGTACTTTCAGTTTTTACGCTGTGAAAATTTGACTTTTATTTCTTATTACATCGTTTAAGGTAAATTTTAATTTTTGCGTCTAAAAACTGAGTGTTGAAAAATTATTCCGCTGGTGGGTCTGGCATTTGTGACGCAATTTTTTGAACTCAACATAATTTTGTTTAAAAATTTTTGTTGCGAATCGAAGCTTAATGCGTCACCCCCTCTGATTTCAGAAATTTTGTAACTGGAAGAAAATAGTTTTACCTTAGTTGATTAATGCGTCACACTTTTCTGATTTCACAGCTTTTGTAAGCAGGCATAAAGACTTGCGTCACACCTCCTCTGTAAGAGGTTTTTTTGCGGATATCAGTACTTTTGTAAGTTTGTAAACAACTTTCTAGCTGCCATAGTTCTAGAGGTATGAATCATCCCTCTGGAATCTGGAAGTGGCGTTATCCCGGGATTAGGCCACATTTTCCCAAAAACATGAAACACGTGTTCGCTTAAATTTGATTCTCTCCAACTTCGCCTTTGGAACCAACTTTCTAAATCTCATAGTTCTGGAGATCTGGGTCATCCTGCCACAAATTGCCATAAAAAAGACGAAATTCTGGAAGTGACCATATACCAGGATTGGGCCATATTTCCCCAAAACCCTGAAACACGTGTTCGCTTACATTTAATTCTCTATAACTTCGCCTTTGGAAGCAACTTTCTAACTCTCATAGTTCTGGAGATCTGCGTCATCCTGCCTAATTATGGAAGTGGCCATATACCAGGATTGGGCCATATTTCCCCAAAACCCTGAAACACATGTTCGCTTAAATTTAATTCTCTGTCACTCCGCCTTTGGAACCGACTTTCTAACTCTCATAGTTCTGGAGATCTGGGTCATCCTGCCCAATTATGGGAGTGGCCATATACCAGGATTGGGCCATATTTCCCTAAAACCCTGAAACACGTGTTCGCTTAAATTTAATTCTCTACAACTTCGCCTTTGGAACCAACTTTCTAACTCTCATAGCTCTGAAGATCTGGGTCATCCTGCCTAATTATGCAAGTGGCCATATACCAGGATTGGGCCATATTTCCCCAAAACCCTGAAACACGTGTTCGCTTAAATTTAATTCTCTATCACTCCGCCTTTGGAACCGACTTTCTAACTCTCATAGTTCTGAAGATCTGGGTCATCCTGCCCAATTATGGGAGTGGCCATATACCAGGATTGGGCCATATTTCCCCAAAACCCTGAAACACGTGTTCGCTTAAATTTAATTCTCTACAACTTCGCCTTTGGAACCAACTTTCTAACTCTCATAGTTCTAGAGATACGGAATACATTTCATGAAACTTTCAAAACTTTTTAACGTCAAAAAAAATTCCACAAACAAAGAAAGAAAGAAAGAAAGAAAGAAAGGTTTACCAAATTGACTAGTTAAAAATATTCGATTTGAGTCCATTTCCATACAAAATAGCAAAATTGTTTAATTCATATCTTCGGAACGACTGAACCGATTTTAATGAGTGAAAAGGCACTTCGGCCTAAAATTTTCCGTAGAATCCGGGAAAAATATTTTCCGGGGGGTACGTCGCTCGGAGAGGGAAGTCAAAAAGTTCCTGTATATATGTTCCTTAGTCTACGAAAAAATTTCTTGTGAATTTTTTGGCGTGTAAGACTTGCGTCACGGGCGCATTGCTACCGCGCGCCCATGATTATCTTGATGATTGTCTAACGTTAAGAAGCGATTCGCTTAGACGGATAGAGTCAAGTGAAGAATCTATTTTATCAAAGAAATTATTGACTGATAAGTTGATGTGGTCTTGTTGTTGCGCAATGGTAGGTGTTTCATAAGATGATAATTTTTCAATAATCTTTCCTAGCTAGATGCTACATAATTATTTGTTTTCCGATCCGATAGAGCATTGTTCATTTGTTTTAGTTCGTTGAGTACGTTATTATCCCCAGTGCGGATTTTAAATACGTCTTGACATTATTTACAAATAAATTGAACGAGAGAGTCAGCTCTAAAAAACGACTTTTGATTTACCTTATTAATTGCAATGTTGAAACAGCTCAAATAGAATACTTTCGAGCATTTGTAAGCAGAAATAAAGACTTGCGTCACACCTCCTCTGTAAGAGTTTTTTTTTGCGGAAACCAGCACTTTTGTAAGTTTGTAAACAACTTTCTAGTTCCCATAGTTCTAGAGGTATGAATCATCCCTCTGGATTCTGGAAGTAGCGTTATCCCGGCATAAGGCCATATTTTCCCAAAACTATGAAACACGTTTACGCTAAAACTTACTTCTCTACAACTCCGTTTTTGGAACCAACTTTCTAAGTCTCATAGTTCTGGATATTTGGTTCGTCCTGCCTAATTATGGAAGTGACCATATACCAGGATTGTGCCACATTTCCCCAAAACCCTGAAACACCTGTTCGTTTAAATTTAATTCTCTACAACTTCGTCTTTGGAACCAACTTTCTAACTCTCATAGTTCAGGAGATTTGGTTCATCCTGCCTAATTATGGAAGTGGTCATATACCAGGATTGGGCCATATTTCCACAAAACCCTGACACACGTGTTCGCTTAAATTTAATTCTGTACAGCTTCGCCTTTGGAACCAACTTTTTAACTCTCATAGATCAGGAGATCTTCGTCATCCTGCCAAAAATTGCCACAAACAAAGAAAGAAAGGAAGGTTTACCAAATTGACTACTTAAAAATATTCGATTTTGGTCCGTTTCCATACAAAATAGCAATATTGTTTAATTCATATCTCCGGATTGACTGAACCGATTTTAATGAGTAAATGAGCATTTCGGCCTAAAATTTTGCGTAGAATTCGGGAAAAATATTTTCCGAGGGGTACGTCGCTCGGGGGGAAGTCAAAAAGTTCCTGTATATATGTTCCTTAGTCTACGAAAAAATTTCTTGTAAATTTTTTGGCATCTAAGACTTGCGTCACGGCTCCTTAAGTTATGCCCGGAGCGGTAGCGGAGGGCGTGACGCAGTCCCCACACCCCGGAAAAAAACGTCCACAAACCCAAAAACTCCATACAAAAACCTTTGGGACAAGGAGCCATACATGAGTTTTTTCCTCTCGCCCCCCTCCTCCTCCAAATTATTTTTAAAAAAACTACGTCGCAGCAGCTTTCAAACGAGCCCTCACTCATCAAAATCGGTTGAAAATTGGCTGAGATATCGAGGTTTGAAAATGACATTTTTGTATGGAGAATAAATTTTTCTATTGTTCTCATCATTATGGAAACTTTTTTTCTGATCTGTCGGTTTCTATCTATCTATGTTCTATCTATCTATCTTTGTTCTATCTATTAATAATCCCAACAAACCTCTTAAAAGGTAAAGTGTGACACAGTCCCTAATGTACACTTCCAAAATTATTGATATCAGTGGAGGTGACGCTTACGCTGAAAATACGCAAGAAATGACGATGCAAAAAAAAACTTTTTAAAAAATTCAAATGTTTGAAATTGCGTAACAAATGCCAGAGCCAACGACGAAAAAATTTTTCTGTGCTTTCAGTTTTTACATAGCAAAAATTTGACCTTATTGATGCCTGACTTTTGAGGATAACTTTTTTACTGAGTTCAAAATTAATTTTTCAAACTCTTCTAAAATGTACCCAACTAACTTTATTAACTTAGTTTTCGAGAAAATTTTGCATGTGAAAACTGAAAGTGTGGAAAAATTATTACGTTGATGGCTCTCGCATTTGTGACGCAATTTCAAGCATTTGAATTTTTTGAAAAGTTTTTCTTGCATCGTCATTTATTGCGTATTTTCAGCGTAAGCGTCACCTCCACTGATATCATTAATTTTGGAAGTGGACATTAGGGACTGCGTCACACTTTACCTTTTTGTTGGGATATCAGTAGTTTTGGAAGTTTTTTGTTTTGTTTTGGTTTGAACACCTCCGATTTTGACCAACTTCCGCACCTCGGCGACTCCACTTTCTCGTCATCAAAATGATGCCTAAACCAATATAAATCGATTTCGACGAAAAAAAGTTTTGCCGAAAACTTTCGCCTCGATTTTCACCAATTTCCGCGCGTCGGCGACACCACTTTCTATTCATCAAAATGACGCCGAAGTCAATATCTATCGATTCCGACGAAAAAATTTGTTGGAGAAAACTTTCGCCTCGATTTTGACCAACTTCCGCGCCTCGGCGACCCCACTTTCTATTCATCAAAATGATGCCCAAATCAATGTCTATCGATTTCGCCGAAAAAAAAGTTTTTGGCGAAAACTATCGCCTCAGTTTTGACCAACTTCCGTACCTCGGCGACCCCACTTTCTATTCATTAAAATGATGCCCAAGTCAATATCTATCGATTTCGACGAAAAAAATTTTTGGCGGATTTCACCTCGATTTTGAACAACTTCCGCGCGTCGGCGACCCCACTTTCTATTCATCAAAATGACGCCGAAGTCAATATCTATCGATTCCGACGAAAAAAAATTTTTGGCGAAAATTTTCGCCTCGATTTTGACCAACTTCCGCGCCTCGGCGACCCCACTTTCTATTATCAAAACGATGCCCAAGTCATTTATCGAACTTTCCCGAAGGAACCAACTCTCTAGCTATTCTAATTCAGAAGATAGCAAAAATTCCAAGATGGCGTCACTTTGACAGTTGGCAGCCATTTTCTTAGGATCTCAAAAAAATTCTCCTCACCAATCTGTATAACTTTCTCGAAGAAACCAACTGTCTAGCTATTCTAATTCAGAAGATAGCAATACATTCAAGATGGCGTCACTTTGACAGCTGGCCGCCATTTTCTTAGGATCCCAAAAATTCTCTTGATGAAACTCTATAACTTTCCTGAAGAAGCCATCTCTCTAAGTAGTGTCATTATGAAGCTAAAATTCTAAAACCGAAAAAGCATAAACGAAAATCCAAGATGGCGGCGCTATGACAGCTGGCAGCCATTTTCTTAACTCTATAACTTTCTAGGAGAAAC
>WJQU01003135.1:0-30280 GCA_029228625.1 Pseudolycoriella hygida
CTGATATCGCATACAAAAACCTCTTAAAAGGTGAAGTGTGACGCAGTCCGTAAGTCCGCTTACAAAATTAATGATATCGCTGATAATACCTCGGATAATACGCAATAATTCGTTTGAATGGAATCTTGTGTTTGAAGTTTTACTTTCTGAACATATTAGAGCGCTTTTTTTAAAACAAAATTACGTTGTATTCAAAAAATTGCGTCACAAATGAAGAAACCCGCTGGTGAGTGCCAATAATTTTTCAACACTTTCAGTTTTTACACTCAAAAATTTAAATTTGCCCTGTGATGTTTGTGCTGACTAAGACTAAGTTGATGAGCCACTTCATGTCAGTTCCTCGACATGTAAAATAATCATCGGAAAAATTTACTTCTTACATAATTTTTTAGATGAAATCTGTCAGTGCTACTGGCAACTCGTTTCCAGTAGTATTGACTGATACAATGAGACGACAATAGAAATGCGAGAAAGAAGCCGTCAAATGGAAAAGTATACCGGGTCTGGGCCGTTCATGAATTACGTAACTCAAGAAAGTGTAGGTTCTTATACCTTCTGTTCGTTACGGTTCTAACAATATCGGACCAAAGTTCACCATCTTCGCGTGAGAGGAAGGTCGAAAAATTCTGATTTTTGCGTTACGTATATTATGAACGGCTTCGTATGTAAATGGAAAATTTTTACGCTAACGTAAAATTCTACTGGCTGGAATTGAGCTATTAAAAAGTGAGAAAAGCGATCATTCTATAATTTCTGTGACAAAAAACTTTGAAAACTAGAAAATTCCGCTTCCGTAACGGTTCTTTTACTTTTTTCTTTTTAAATTATAGCGGCAACTCGCATCCGCTTGACGTTTCAGACAGTGTTGATACGCGGTTTTCCCCTTTACTTTGATTCCGGAGAAATCGAGCACTGTTTATAAATAATATATTCTAATGGACTTAACACAAGAAATAGTGAATATGGATTTCAACTCCACAACACCTTTGGACATCAAAGTCATTGAAGCCATAAAGGAAGTTTGCGTAAATATGTGGGCGAATCCCAGTTCTAGTTACAAGAGTGGTCAGTGCGTGAAAGAAACTATTGATGGAAGCCGACAATGGGTGGCCAAAATGATAAACTGTGATGCTGAAGAGATAATCTTCACATCCGGTGGTACGGAAGCCAATAATTGGGTGATTTATAGCTCAGTGGAAGAATTCAACAAAAATATTCGTAAGCCTGAAGGCTTTTCGATACCTCACATAATAACAACAAACATTGAACACGATTCGATTAGACTAATCCTTGAGAAACTAGTGATGGATGGCAAAATCGAGGTCACTTTCGTCAGTGCGTCAAAAGGTTTTGGCTTCGTTTCTCCCAAAGACGTAATTGATTCGATTCGACCAAACACCGTGTTGATTACGATAATGTTGGCTAATAATGAAACTGGAATATTGCAACCAGTTGGGGAGATAAGCCAATTATTGGCAGTTGTTAACGCGGATCATTCCCGGCACAAAATACTCTTTCACACAGATGCTGCCCAGGCCATTGGTAAACTACAAGTAGATGTAAAGGATTTGGCTGTAGATTACCTTACGATAGTCGGCCACAAGTTTTATGGTCCCAGAATTGGAGCGCTTTATCGGAAGAGAAACCAACCGTTGCATCCGATATTTTTTGGTGGCGGACAGGAAGGCGGATTCCGTCCAGGTTGTAAAAATTCACATATTTGAGAAATCAACTCATTCAGAAAAATTTAGGAACCGAAAATACTCCGATGATCGCTGGATTAGGAGTAGCTGCGGAAATTGTTTTCCATAATGTTGCACTGTATGAGGCGAACATGACATCTCTTAGGAACTACATGGAAATGAAATTGACTACCGAGTTTGAGGGTCTTATTACGATCAATGGAGTGTCCAGTAGCATCTACGGACGGTTACCGAACACAATTAGCGTCACCTTTAACGATGCGAGACTGAAAGGACAAGAAACTTTAAGGCTTTGTAAAAAACTTCGAGCGAGTGTTGGTGCAGCCTGTCATTCCGGGCAGTTGAAACCATCAGCCGTTTTAATTGCTTCAGGGGTCGAAGGCAATTTAGCTTTATCCACAATAAGATTAAGCTTAGGCCGTGAAAGTCAGATTTCCGATGTTGAAACCGCGGTGGTCGAACTTAAACTAGCAGTGTTGCAACAGTTGGGGTGAGTGCACCGGTTGTGAGCCCTGTGCTAGTTACGAGCCTTTCTTTTGTTCTTTTTTGAGAACAAAGGAAAAGGAATTGGGGCTCGTATCTAAGGCCATTCCTAAACCGGCTTGTAACCGGTGCTTTTACCCTATCGAAAGTATTTGGATCCAATTGTTGAAAACTATAGAGGAATTTTGTAATATAATTCTTAACAACGTCACGCTCAATTCAATGTACATATTTCAATTTCGGCTTGCAATTCGGGGAAATTTCTTGAAACTCCAACAACTGACAGCAAACTTCATAGTTAATTGAGACGAATAGGTAAGTATACGCCCAATGCTTGGATTTTTTGAGTTAACTCACTTATAGTTGAAAACAAAAAGCTTTAGAGGGAATTAGTTTGACGAAAAACTTTGAAATGAAAAGATTTTGCATTTTACAAAATCCCAAAAGGGATGATTCGCTCTCTTTTTTCCTTACACATGGCACATAGAGTCTGAAGTTGGCAATGAGACATTATCACAAAATTTGGCTATAAAAAATCACATAATTGCAATAAATTCAAATTAAACGTAAATTTTTTGTAGAATGTGGCCGTTAATTTGAAAATGCATATTTTCGGCGGAAACAGATTTATTTAAATTTATTTCCGCTGAAAAACTTTTTTTTTGTATCATTCGGGGGTATAATTAGCCATTTATATACCTGAAAGTAGGTGTATAATTACCATATTATAGTCGAGTTTCATACAAAGTGGGAGGTCCAACTATAATATTCCATTCGACTATAATTTTCATTACAGTCCGACTATAATATCATGACGTCAAATCTAAATAAAATTGAAAAAAAACACGACTTGAATGGCTAATTATATGCCCAAATGATCGTATCAACCAAGGGGTAAATAGCTTGATTATAGTCTTAGTAAGTGCGGGGCAGACTCGCTCGGACATTCACTTCGCCTCGACTATAATCGCGTAATTATATCCCTTGGTTAATAATATACTATTATCATCATCATCATCATCAAACTTTACAGACCATTATGTACATACCTTCCGGTGTGAGGTCTTTATGACACAACCCTAGGAAGGTGTACTACACCCCTTCATGCCCTCCTATCGTCCGCCAAGGAGATGGTTTGTTCGCCCAGAGAAGATCACCTAACTTCTAAATATGATTTCATTGAATCTATAAAAACCTTCTCCTGCCCGAACTACCGCAGGAGACTAGCCCTTGTCTCCCCTTCCTCAGACGAAACCCCTAAGTTTTCCCCAATGTCGTCGTTCCTAATGTAACTATCCCTCTGCTCCCTCCTATTAACTTCCGCTATGTTCCTAAGAACCCTCATATCAGAAACCTCAGGCCATGCACAAGATATCCGCAGTCAACCAAACTCTCACTACCGTACAGAATCGCCGGCCTGAAAATTGACCTGTGGAAAGCTAACTTTGTGTCGCTACTTAATTCCTTTTTGTTGAACATGTGCGACTTCAATTGACTGGCTACCGCGTTTCGCATTTTCCTCCTTTCCCCAAGTTCCCTAAATAACTTGCCATCCTCTCAAAAAAAGGTTCCTAAGTACTTGAATTCGGAAACCTGCTCCAGCTCCTCCCCATTTAAACTGCAAGCTATCTCCTTCCAAGATTTTCCGAAATGCATAACCTTAGTTTACCCTACACTTATCTTCATCCCGTACTCCTCACATTCAGCATTCAGGCAGCCAATCCCTGGTGTTATCTGCCAACAGAATCAAGTCATCCGCATAGGCCAGAATTTTCATTATTACCTCACCTATCTTGACGTTTCCCTGCAAGTTAGCCATGAAAATTATGAACAGAAGCGGGGAGAAACAACCTCATTAACCTCGAAAGACTCGCTAATCTCGCCGTCTATTCTTACCGGGGACTTGCGCTCCCTGATTATATGGTCTTAATGGCACGCAGTAAGCCCTCAATGACCGTACTCGCTAAGAACCCCGAACAGCCTCTTCTGTCTTAGTACCGTCTGCGTGGTATTTTTTTAGTGTTAACTAAACATATGCAAGGGACACGTACATATCAGAATAGATGTAGCAAACAGAAAAGATGTTACAAAAAGACTCGAACGTATCTAAGTAAATATATTGTCTTAAATCCTAAGTATATTTAAAATTACATCCACATTAAATGGGACTGGAAATTGCCGAAAGAGCAATATTAAAAAACCCGTTCGAAGCAATGGTGCTAAAAACCTCTCCAAACCCTTAAAATAGGCCCAGAATTTAGAACCGACCTAGAGCACTTAGGAGAGACCTATGACCCATGCTACCATGGACAAAAAACTTTGCCTCTTTATTCTTTACAACACTGCACAAAAACCTTATCATTAAAGGAATATTCACGAAAAACCACCAAGTGTCGTGTAGGATCGCGTAGCGTGAGTTTGGCCCACACTAAGGTCACTACAGCCCGAATCACTCAACAAATTTTCAATAATTTCCTTTTTGCGATTTTCTCATGTCCACATCTTTCATTCAACCTTGAAGAGCGATTTCCGATCTAATTTCGCAGAGATATTAGTGAAAAAGTTCCATCAACCTCCAAAAAACCACGTTTTTGACCACTTTTTCGACCATAACTTCGAAACTTTTCGACCCAAATTCCATCCCATCAATTTTGTGCAAAAGAGGTGCAGGGCGTTCAAAATCCAGATGATATGACGCAGCTCTTGCCGACTTAAAAACTGTGGGAGTATCCAGCTGGGAGAAGTTAGCTGCGTATAGGTCCGGTTGGAGAAGCATGTTGCGGAAGGCCAAGACCCTTAATGGGTTGTAGTGCCGGTTAAGTAAGTAAGTACTCAATTTTGTGATCATCTTTCAGGAAAAAAAGTAAAAAAGTTTTTGAAAATTGGATAAGAAGTAGAAAAATGTAGAAAAAACACTTTTGGACCTAGTAGATATTCATTAATAGGGCCCTGACGGAGTTCAAAAGCTCAAAATAAAAAAAAAATCTTCCATAAATTGTCAGGCATGCCCAGGCCTTTCGAACAAAAAAAATTTGTGAAAATCGGAAAAAATTTGCTCGAGTTATGTACAATATACCAAAAACCACTTAAACGGTCCTAGCTCATTGGCCGACAGTGCCCAGATTCAATCCCAAAAAAAGATTTTTTGATTATAATTCAGGGAAGAAAAGGTTTTTGAAAATTGGTTGAGTTTTACACAAGGTACCTCGAGTAAAACTCAACCTATTTTCAAAAACTCAAAAATCAAAAAATCTTTTTTTGGGATTGAATCTGGGCACTGTCGGCCTAAGAACCAATGAGCTAAGGACTCAAGGAGGCCTCAGATCGGTCCTAGGGCAAGCCCTAATCAAAAAAAATTTTTGCTATGTTGCAGAGGGAAACATTTTTGTCTGTGGAAGTATGTGCCCAAGGCATCTACTTAAGGCCCTAGGTCGGTCCTAAGGTCGGCCTTACACTAAAAAAAGTGTTTTCTGCTACGTTGGTTGTAGAGAAAATTGAGATAAACATTTTTATGTATGGAAGTATTTGTCCGAGGCCTTTCCTTACTGCTTTAGGTCGGCTCTAGACAAAAAACGGGTTTTTTGCTTTATTGTAGAGAAAATTGAGGTGAACATTTTCGTCTATTTGGGGATTAGTTTGGTGCTTTCGGGAGGGTTTTTTTACACCGCTGCTTCGGACGGGTTTTTCAATATTACCCTCTGGGCAATGTGAACGTAATTTCATACACTTAAGAGTTAGAGCAATATTTACTTAAATACGGTCGAGTCTTTTCGTAACATCAACTCTGTTTGCCATTTCTATTCTGATACGTACGGATATGTTGCATATGTTTTTATCTCAAAATAATAATTAAAACGTTTTCAGTGATATCACACATGACATAAAATTAACTATTTTTCGACCTTTTGGTATTTCTGTACTGTCTGTTTACTACATCGCTTTTGGGAACTACCTAAACCGCGGTTCCATAAACCTTTTTGTCAAAAACTTATATATAGTGCCGCCATCTTTTTTTAGTTAACATTCCAACAACAGTACATTAAGTATGTGGTGGGAGGATACCACCAAGAATATCCGGGTGGTGGGAACAAATTCTGTATAGGATTTTTGTTCAATGTATTGCATGAGGGTTGCATGAGGGTTGCATGAGGGTTGCATGTAGTTGTGAATTTGGTGCCGCAACGAATCGTACATAGAAGAATGACAAATATGACGTCACCCATATTCGATGAATTCTGTGTGCAAATATCTGAGTCTAAGTTTAGGGGGAGATATAATTAGCACCAGGGGAAATTCTTATGGTAAAATGCAAGCAACCGTTAGGTGTGGTTCGGAATTAACGTGAAGCATGTGGTCCAAAAAATGCCTGCGGGAAAAACACATTCATAGGGCGAACCGGCATTCTAAGCGCTAGTGAGTGTGCAATTTACCACTGGCACAGTAAAAACGTCGGCAACGAAAGTATCTCTAAGAATACATATGAGCAGAAACTCACAAAAATTGCGGAACTAGTAAATAAAATGATCTAGCTTCTGACCCGGACGGATTGTAACAGCGGATTATTATTTCTATTAAGTATGTGGTTCAGATCGGTTGTTCCAGCTCATGCAGTAAACTTCCTTAACGACAAAGCAAGTGCTTCCTCACGACGAATACAATATTTTACATGTTGATGCTCGGTAATTGCATTTTCCGAATCGCTTGCGACGAGGTAATGACGCATTTACCGAGCAAAAACATGTAATAGTTATCTACTGTCTTCCTAGGAAATTTGTTGTTGAGAGGTGTGGGAAGTTTGATTTTGGGGGCGAAGATGATGCATCCCACACGTAGTAACAGCAAATTTTCCGGGAAGATAGTACAAAATTTTTCATACTTGCGCCCGGAAAA
This sequence comes from Pseudolycoriella hygida, assembly GCA_029228625.1. Taxonomy (NCBI): domain Eukaryota; kingdom Metazoa; phylum Arthropoda; class Insecta; order Diptera; family Sciaridae; genus Pseudolycoriella; species Pseudolycoriella hygida. The sequence goes on from WJQU01003135.1 coordinate 7,077, forward strand.
TCCAAAAAATCGTCTTTGAACGAGACGGCAATGACTCATTTTGTATCCGCAACCATGAAAATTCGTTTTATTGGGGACATTATGGGTTTAATATTGAACGGTCTATGACGATCCTCAAGTAAGCATATTATTCCACCTTTCACTGTTTTATTCCTCTTGCAAGTTTGTAAAACTGCTAGTAAATAATAATAACTCCAAATATGATATTGCTGTCGGAAGAATTACAAATACTTTCGTCAAGAATGTTTCTAAAATAATCTTCTTTGGGTGTGCGGTAGGTTTTATTTCGGGGTCGGGTCAGAAATTCAGTTCTTCCAATGTCTACGTGGTACGGAAAGGAAAAATATTAGACACGTATTTTTTTATAGACTTCTAAAATTTAATTTGGGGCAGGGAAACATAAATTCATTCAAATGTACAAACACGTTGGTTAGAGCGAGACAGATATATTTTGTAATACATCTGTTTCGCTCTTTTCAACGCTTTCGAACAGTGAGGTGTGTGCGGCTCAGGGCCTAATATTTGGGAATTAATTCCCAAATATTAGGCCCTGGTGCGGCTTTACTCCCTACACCCCCTACACACTAGACGAATAAACTTACCAAATTGACTACCTCTATGGCTCATTCCATGTAAAAATCTAACGTTCTGAATAATGTAAATGCTTAGAAACTGGATGTACACGGTGTACACAAATGTATTTTCGTTCACTTTAAATTATGCAAACCCTACAAAAACTGGGAAATGTGTTTTATGTGCTATTTATTAAAGTTTACAAAGTAGATGAGTTGTAATGTAAGGTTACGGTACCGATGGAATTAGCCATATACATCAATCTCGGATGCCAATGGGTTTTGTTATAGTAAAAGTGAACGTGTCAGCCACTTGAAAAATAATTGAAAATTAAAGTATATTGTGAATAGGCCACACACTTAATTTTGACATTTATTTCGTGGGGAAGAGATTATCGAATCCCAGACACGGCTTTTGAGTTTATTTCACTGTAAACCGAAAAAGGAATGTCTTATCAGGTAAGGAATTTCATTAACATGTTTTGGGGCGTTGGCGATAGTTACTGTGTAGTTTGAAAAAATTAAAAAACACTCGACAATTGAAAAACGCAATCAACTTGCAAAAATATTCTTCCTCAATTTTTTGTTTGTTGAGTCTGTTTTTATTGAAATTGCAGGGTGATTCATATTTTAGTAGAGTAGAATGATCGTAACGTCAAGAAAATGCTCTAACGCAATTAATTTGGAGGAAAATTTTCATAGATTACAATAATGTTGTCAAATGATGAGGAATGTGGCATGACAACAATTAAAGTATGACGTCACCCAAACAATGCAATACGTATAAATAAATGTGCTAGTGAAGCATTTATTCATGCATAAAACGATTACAAGAAATTATTGTTTTGAATTCACAGGGCGGCTACCCAGGCGGTTATCCAGGCCAAGGGCAAGGAGGTTATCCGGGAGGTCAACAAGGAGGTTATGGATATCCAGGACAACAACCCCAGGTAAGATAAGTAGTGTGGGAACCTAAAGAAAACTTGATAGAGCTAGTTTTACGTCCCATTCGATGTGGCATTTCGTCTTACTTATCAGACGTGACTTATTTCTATAAAACTTGTGCAACTTGGTAGATTACTGATGTAACCGGCACGCCCGGTCTCGCATCCTTTCCACTACTCTTTGGTTTCTCTAATAAACTTTCTATATTTGATAGAAAACCAATATTACTCCATGGAACGACCTGCAGCCGCTTCTAAGATTCATTAGTAGATGACTCAAGAAGTCTGACGCGAATCAAACATCCTAGAAAACTTGCTGTTTATCCTCGGAATATCTTAATTTTTCTGTTCCTTCTTCTGTCCGTTATTTATTTATTCTATATTTGTATACATTTAGCGAATTATATGCGATTAAAAACAGGTTTCCACTAAATTAAGGACTGAACACACAGACATTTTCGACACACTCTCGCGTTTTTTCCCTTTGATAAAGAAGCAAGGCGACTCGTACGTATAAGAATATATGTGGCAAACAGATTTGATGCTACGAAAAGACTCGTTATGTTAAGTTATGCACAAAAAACCACTTAAACGGCCCTAGCTCGGCGGCCCTTGGGCCGATAGTGCCCAGATTCAATCCCATAAGGGATTTTTCGATTACCTTTCAGAGAAAAAAAGTTTTTGAAAATCGGTTGAGTTTTACACAAGTTATCGTGTTGACGGGTGGACATTTTGCCGGAAATTGCCGATAGGGCAATATTGAAAAACCCGTCCGAAGAAACGGTGTAAAAGAACCCTCCCGAAAGCACAAAATTGATCTCCAAATAGACAAAAATGTTCGCCTCAATTTTCTCTACAACATAGCAAAAAACAATTTTTTTGTTAAGGGCCAGAAGGAAATGCCTCTGACACATACTTACATAGATAAAAATGTTTCCCTCAATCTGCTCTGCAATATGACAAAAACATGTTTTTTTGGTTAGGGTCGACCTTAGGACCGACAAGAGGCCTACTTGACCTCCAAACACAGGCCTAAATTTGTATATGAATATAATTCGGTACACGGTTACCTCTCAAATAAAAAAAGAATCAACAAAATCGGTTAGGATTTGCCCGATTTATGTAAACAAAAACACGTTGGGCCTAGTTCCAGGGTCCTGGCTGAGTCCAAGGGCATCTTATCAAAAAACTTTCTTCCATAAAATGTGAGACATTCCTAGACCTTTCGATTGAAATTTTTTTTTTTTTTTTGAAAATCGGAAGAGATTTACTCGAGTTATGTACAAAAAACACGTAGAACCCTAACTGAGACTGGTTTGTGGTGCCATAGCTAAATCCAAGGCCTCAAATTCAAAAAAGTTTCTTCCATAAATTGTCGGCCATGCCCAGACTTTTCAAACAAAAAAAATTTATGAAAATCGGAAAATATTTACTTGAGTTATGAACAAAAGACCAAAAACCACTTAAACGGCCCTCGTACGGATCTAAAAATGTCCGTCCGTCCGTCCGTCCCCACCGAAATAGGGCCGTTCAAGTGGTTTTTTGTATTTTGTACATAACTCGCGTAAATCATTTTCGATTTTTAAAAACTTTTTTTTGTTTGAAAAGTCTGGGCATGGCAGACATTTTATGGAAGAAATTTTTACGATTTTGAGCCCTTCTTGGACTTAGCTAGGGCACTAAAAATCAGTTTCTGCTAGGGTCCTACTAGTTTCTTATACATAACTCAAGTAAATCTCTTTCGATTTTCAAAATTTTTTTGTAATCGAAAGGTCTATTATTTATGAAAGAAAATCTTTTGATTAGAAGCCCTTGGACTCAGCCAGGACCCTAAAACAGAGTTTCTGCTAGGGTTCATACATAAATCGGGTAAATCTTAACCGATTTTGTTGATTCTTTTTCTATTTGATAGGTAACCGAGTAATGAATTTTCAAAAATAAATTTGGGCCCGGTATCTGTACTTAGGGCTAAATGGGCCTCAGGTCGGGCGTCTATTTTGCGCTTACGGGCGGGTCTCTTGGCAATTCCCAATACAATTTAATGTGGACGTCACAGACTTCATTATTTGCTTAGATACTCTTTTCGTAGCATCAACTCTGTTTGCCACATCTATTCTCATACGTACGGGTCCCTTGCATATTCTTTTTTTGCTGATTCGCCATCTAAGGACCATAATCGGTGCTCCCCACAAAATTCGACAGGTTACAAACGTCGTGGTAAACTTCGTTCTTCGTACGGGTCTAAAAATTTCACTTTATCTATTCTTTTGTCATTATTTCAAAATCATCCTATACTCCACAGGGTCAGGTATTGCACCATTCAGATTCTTCTCCACGACAAGTTGCAATTTGTGTCATATTTACATTTGTTGATTCGATCGATTGATTTTTTCAATTTTCATTGTAAATGAAATGAAACCCCCGTACGTAAATTGTATACAGTCAGTACAGTCACCAGCGGTTGATTGATGTATTCATTAATGTCAATCGATATCAATGAAATAATTGTATGATGACAACAATCTTATAATCCGTAATAAATCAACCAATAAAACACATCCGCGGTCGTTGATTGTGATTTAAATTTCTAACATTTGATTTCTAATCAATTCAGCCCGGCTATGGAGCACCAGGAGGATATCCTCCACCATCAGGTTATGCTCCACCACCAGCAAGCGTTCCAGGAGTGTCTCCAGAAACACAAAGACTTTTCACCATGGTGGACAGAGACCGTTCTGGTAAAATAAGTTCGGATGAGTTAAAAACAGCTTTGGTCAACGGCAATGGAGAGAACTTCTCTGATGTCGCCTGCAAATTGATGATAGGTAAAGTCGTCACTCCACATTCAAGCCATTCAATTATCGATGAAATTTTCTGAAGGAATGTTCAATCGGGACAAGACTGGAATGGTGGATATACACGAGTTTGAAAAGTTGTACAACTACATAAATCAATGGCTTAATATTTTTAAGACATACGATCGTGATTCTTCTGGTCACATTGACGAATCTGAATTAACCCAAGGTAACAATATGACACACTCATAGGCAACAAAAAAATCAACAGTAGATTTCTTATAGCTCTTGGCCAAATGGGTTTCCGTTTTTCACCGAATTTCATCAAATTCTTGGTGACCAAATGTGATGCAAGATCACACAAGAATGTGTCCGTTGATCAATTCATCGTTTTGTGCATTCAAATACAACGATTTACCGAAGCATTCCGTATGCGTGATTCACAGCAAACTGGCACCATTACCATCAACTTTGAAGATTTCTTAACTGTTGCTTTGGATTGTTCAACCTAAATATTTTTGCGCTTAATTGTTTTCCATGTTAATTCAAAAAATGTTCGTTCGCCGCGTTTTGTTGAATAAGCCACCTAAATTTCTGCTTTTTAGGTAGGAGCAAACGTTGGACTGGGGAAAGTCTATTTTTTTAAAAATAAAATTTAATTTTCTTCAATTTAAAATTTATTGGTTTGAAATGATAGTATGATCAGCGTCAAGGAATACGACTGGAAATATTTCTTCTTCTTTTAGTCCCAAGTTCGTAAATGCGCTTCCTAAAGTAATGATAGCCGCAATGTTCGAATAACCGCAATGTTCGAATAGCCGCAATGTTCGAATAGCCGCATTGTTCGAATAGCCGCAATGTTCGAATAGCCGCAATGTTCGAATAGCCGCAGTGTTCAAACATTTGGCTATCTACACACCCTGAAAGGAAACTTTTGGCGAGTTTTTTGGCCAGCTTGCCGCTCTTAAATATTTTCAAAAACTCAAACAACTTCAGAATTTCAATATACTTACGATTGTTATAAAGTTTGATAAACGTACGTATGTAGGTATAGTACCACCCTACAGGCCAGAGATAGCGGATCACTTTGCTGCATCTACCTTTAAAGAAACAGTTCTCTGTATGATGAACATGCAACATTCAATAGCAATGTATTTCTTTATCTACACATTGCTTTATAAACGCATCTTGAGATTAAACGTTTTATTAGCTCGTCTAAAATTAGACTCCAACAGAAAGCGATCATCGATTCGTTCAACTGTAGCTGAAAGTTGTAGAGACAGAGACTCTAGCAAAACTCGACACTGGGGAAAAATGCATCACTTCTCTTTCCTTTCATTTAACAATGAAATAGGTGGACTTTTGGCATCTTCTAAAGTTAATTGAAAGCGATGACAATAATAAAAAACTCATAGACAACGCAAGATAATCGCACAAGCGCCGTTCAAAAACGATAACAACTGATTAGTTGATTCATTGTTTTATTGGAAGGAGATGAGCGAAAATTTCATTGATCATTTATTTTGAACTCATCGGTTTCTTCTTACGATACCTAGCGTTAAGTTCATCCAAAATAACTTCGAAAGATTTCCCTTTGGTCTCCGGTATCAAGAACCACACAAACGGAATGAACAAATACGTAAGCAGCGCAAAGCCCCAAAACGTGTAGTCACTTCCAAGATCATCGGAAACAACTTGAAACAGTTTCACGACAATAAACGAAATCGCTCCTCCGGTTATTGTGAATGTTGGACCAGCTACTGACTTCAGATTGATTTTGATGATCTCACCCAGAATCGCGAAAGTGACCGTTGCCATGCCGATGGTGTACATTACAATGAAAACCATAATTGCCAACATGGGCAGCCAGGCTATGCCAGTGACATCGATTTCCATGCGTTCTAAAAAGAAGTACAATCCGACGACAGTGTTACACACAGCTGCACCAATAACCGATGACAATAACAACGGTCTACGTCCAACGATGTCGACAATCGATGATGACACAGCAGCTGACACTAATTGAACTACTCCAAGGATGATTGTTGACTCACTCGCGCCCAATGTACTTCCAACGCGCTTGAAAATCGTTTCAGAATAGGCGATTATCGCCTGACTACCACACAGTTGCTGGGCAGTGGCCAATCCAATGATGATGATCAAACTCATCCTGTTGGTTTCATCGAAAAACAGCTCCTGAAAGGTGCCCTTATTTTCTTGCGACTTCTTAACCGCTACGGACATTCTTTCCAACTCTTCATCAACATTCTCATGTTGTCGTAGTCGAGTTAAACTTCTCCTAGCCTGTTCTCGCTCATTCTTCACCAGCAAATAGTAAGGCGATTCAGGGAGCCATATAAACGTTGCGACAAATATTCCTGCCGGAATGATTGACAGCCATGCCATCAATCTCACAGAAACGTACGGTCCAATCGAATAAGCGTACAAAATACCAAATTTGGCCATCACCGTCAGAAGTGTGCTAATTGCTCCTCTGATCCGATTCGACGCTATTTCACCGAGGTACATCGGCAAGACGGAATAGGACGTGCCATACGCAAGGCCACTTAGTATCCTCGATACGTAAATTAGAGCAATTGATTCTGCTACGCCAATTAAGATCCAACTTATTATTAGTGGAACGGAAGCCATCAACAGAAGAGTCTTTCTGCCGACTCTAAAACGAAAGTTGTCTGATCTAGTAAGTCGCAGAGGTTTCACTACTTTTTTCTTACTTGTTCATTAACCAAATGGCACAAAAGGATGCAGATATTGAACCGACTTTCATCAGAGCAACGATCCATGAGCTTTGATCACCGGTAATGGGAGGAATGGGTGAGTCATCGAGTCTTAATTTCGGTATGGCTGGAGAATTCCATCCGAATGCAACAGCAGCCGATAGTAAACAAAATGTTCCTGCAAAGAAAATGGGACACAATTAAATCACGCAGCTCTCTCTTAAGTCATGCAATGGAATGTGTTGTAGAGAAACGAAAGTGCAACAACTTAAAGTTTAGTAGATCCAAAAGCCTCTAAGCCATCGCTCATTGGATCTCCTGACTTCTCCGAAAATCTCCGTAAATAACGTTCGAGCTGACACTGACGAAAATTTATTTCCGCTCATGTCTAGGACTTGGGTTAGGTTCAAGTTGTTTTTTTACATTATAAGCTGAACTTCGGGTCAGTCCCAATACAATCTGAGTATTGCGTTAAACGACTTTCCAATCCTTTTGCATACTTAGTCTCATCAGTTCTATCGGTCGATCCCTCTCCTACTTTCAATTAACACAATGATAAAGTTTCTAAAGGTACAATTTTGTAAAAGACAAATGAAATTGTTTGCACAATTTAACATTACATATCCGATGCATGCAAAAGAAATGCTTAACCAGCTAAAATATGTGTTACAATTCTGTTACAACATCAACTAAAAAGCAGTATTTAAACTAAACAAAATATTCTTACCAGAGAATGCAACGACAAATTGAAACCAATATTTGTCTTTGACTATTGGTGTCTCTGAATCGCTTAATTCCTCTTCCTTTACCTTCACCTTTTCCATTCTCACTTAGAATGAATTTTGGAAACTAGTGTACACCGTAAAGTCTCTCAGCAAACTAATTCGAGTTTTCAAAATACTTTACTTCTTATCAATTCCAAAAACACACTTAATTGAGCGTAGATTAACGAAAGAACTTCAGTTGGATTCAACTATTTGGTAGACTCGTACGAGGTCGGGATTAATGCCGTAGTCATTACTTGAGAAAATAGGTTTCGAGATCATGATCAAGAGAATCAAGTCGGAATCGGTTCGGAGCTATGACTGAGAATCAGGGAATTTGTACCCTCGTTGATATTCCGTGGTAAAAATTTAGCAAAATTCAAACTATAGCGGTTTCAACCGGTTGGAAGAACCAGTACAAGTTTAAAATTAAAATTTTCTATTTTTCCCTTGAATTATGTTGGAATTGATGGGAGTTAATTGTTCTGCTAAGTTCCACAAAAAGTGACCCGAAAAACCGCTAGCTTTGAATGATTGCAGTCGATTCGACTAATTCCGGCCGTCCGTCGTCCTTTATGCGGACGACAAAATCCGAACAAATAAAAATCCGGATGAACAAAAATCCGGGAGATGCGGGAATCGTTAATAATCAATCCATCAATTGTTCACGTTTCCCGCAACTTCCTGCTGTGAATCGCACATTCTCTGACACCGCAGCTTGTGGATGACCACTTAGGCCACATCTCGGCACATTTTCACCTACAGAATCGAGATGTGGCCCAACATCAGACGTAAGTATCATAGAAGCCTTCAAAAATTTCACATCTGTGAAAAAATGTGAATCACATTTTTTCACATCTTCACATTCTCCGGTTAATTTTGTTTTTTGGATGATAAAAAAGTAATTTCAACTTAAATGTGGTCACATCTCGTCTATAGAGAGCCAGATGAGGTCAAAACATGCTAAAAATACGCAAAAACCCGGTAATTTGGATAGAAGTCGTTACAATGCGTCCACAATATAGCTCAAAAAGTTGCATCTAAGTCATCTTTAGAGCAATTTGGGTATGCTCGTTCCAAATTAGAATTCGCTTTTGACGTAGGTCACATAGATCCAGTAAATGTGCCCGTGCCTTTTGAAAGTAGCCAGATTTCATATTTGACAAAATTTTCATCATTCATCAAATGTTAGCGAAAATCTTTTTCATTTCCACAGTTTCCGGTTCATATTGTATTATAGATTACCCAACAACTACTTTAATTGAAACTTAGCTCACTACTAGGGTATAGTGGACCGATAGAGGTCAAAAGATAAGAACTATTTCCAAGAAAATTGATAATTTACATGAAAGTTGCTTTCTTTAACATTTTCGTGGAAATCTTCACATTTCATAATACTCAGTTTTGTTATTTTAACAACGAAAAACAAATTCAACTATAAATATGACCACACCATAGATACCAGCAGCCGAATGTAAGCCGAATCTCATATTAGGCACAGAAAACGACAATATCTTTTAAAAAAATCCTTCGAATTTTATGACTTTTAATAAAGCGTCTGATGTTTAGAAAATGAAACTTTCACAACACAAAATGGATTACGTTTACAACTTGCTCATATGTGCTTTCGTCGCAGATCGATAATATTAACAAAAAATGAAAATTATTACCGATTCCCGCATCTCCCCGTACGACCAAAATCCGAACGAACTACAATCCTGACGACCTGTGTTATTCTTTAGTATTTATTAAGTAGCGGTAGCTTCTTCCTTCCTGTGGATACGCTGAGGCTGAAATTTTTGCGGCACTGAAGGGAGTGCAGGAGACACTCTCAACAGAGGTATGTGGGAAAAATGTGACAGCTCTGGGATTTATTTACCCCGGGCAAAATTACACCGGACAAAATATCCGTAAAACTACCCGGACAAAATAACACCGGACGAAATAACCCTCGCTGATGAGAGGTTCCATGCCCCCTCACCCGCGCACCTGCGGAGGGCTTGACTACGGCCTGCAGGCGGCGTTACGTGTAAATCCCTCTAGGAGCTCTGCCCCTTAGACCCCGAAAGGGGGATATTCTCCACTTGATCCCCCTTTGCAGACGCTGCCGTCCCTCGACCCCGCTTTATATTTTTCCATTATGTTCACGACCTGTGGCGCATCTTTCTGTAAAAATTCTGGATAGTCAAGACTGGGGTAATTTTGTCCGGGTGAAATTAGTTATTATGTCCGGTGTTATTTGATCTGGGGTAATTTTGTCCAAGAGGTTATTTTGACAGAGTTTATTTTTCCCGTGGAAAAAAAATCCGAACGCCAATGTGACAGTCTGTTCTGACAGTGAGGCGATGATCAAAGCGCTTATGTCGCCTGTCGTGACATCGAAACTAATAAAAGAGCTGAAGGAAACGCTGAACCGGATGGGACTGAGAAATCAGGTCACGCTGGTCTGGGTTCCAGGACACTCAGGTGTGGAGGGAAACGAGAAAGCGGATGAGCTAGCGAGAAGACGCTCGGTAACACTGAATTGCGGGTCGGAACCTCTTATATCCATCCCACACTCGGCATGGGTGAAAGCGATGAAGAGCTGGTTGGGGTCGGAATTCGCTAACTATTGGAGCGCCTATGAAGGAGGAATGCACACGAAGCGTTTCTTCCCGGTGCCCGATGGGAGGTGGGCGAGAGAACTGCTAAACTGCTGAGAACTGCTAGGACATTCCGTCCTAGGAATGAAATAGTATATTACATCACAAGAAGCTAAAACGATACATTTATACCCAGGTGGTACAAAGAAAAGGTCAAATCAGAGAGTAGATACAAACAGCTTCAGAGAAATGACATCAACGTGTTGTCAATAGAAGGATCATACAAAATGGAAGGACCTTATGGAAGCCTATATCCAGCAGTGGAATGGGTTGAAACAGTAGAAGAATATTAACAATTTTTGTAGTGAAAGTTAAAGTTCCATAAAAGTCAACAGATGTCGCTTATCATTTAATACAAAACATTTTTAAAAACTAAACTACAACGCCATCTTCTCTTGAATCCATGATAAATATTCAGACACTTTTGTATAAACTCCTGGCTTATGTCTGTCTCCACATCTTTGACCCCAACTTATAATTCCATAGAGTGAATGGTATCCTGTTGCAATTAAGAAAAAAAGATTAGATTCAGGTCCTCATTTTCAATTCAATTCTCACCATTTTCTTCCTGACACGAAAACGGTCCACCGCTATCGCCATCGCATGCGTCTACCATATCGTTTTGTATTCCCGCACAGAACATTCCATCTTGGATGGAGTGGGCCTCTTTGCAAATTTCTTCGGAAATTATTGGAATATTCGCGGATCTCAACAACAAAGACGGGGCTAGAGGAATGATGTGATGATGAAATAAACCACTTTATAGGGACATAATCAGTTCAAACTCACTTGATTTGCCATATTGAATGGATCCAAAACCAGATATTGAGCAATTCTTTCCCTCAGTGTATTCTGTTTCGTGTGTTGGAAGACAAATGGGCTGAATGAAGTCCGTAAACTTTACAGCCGATTTCAACTTTATCAAAGCTATGTCATTGTTCATCGAGTGACCTTTTCGGAATTTGTCGTGAATGTGCCAATCTTCAATAAATATTTCAACTTCCGTGTCTTCGGGTATCTCGGAGTGATGGTCTCCCAATCGGATGAAATACGCGTTCTTTGTAAATCCAACCAGACAATGTGCAGCTGTTAGAACATGCGTCTTGGAAATTAGAACAGCCCCACACCAATGGGATGATTTTCCATTGCGTCCTCGTACTCGTAATGTTGCTTGCCAAGGATGATGTCCACGTTTTGCTTCTCCAGCTTCAATTACTTTGAACACCGGCTGATCGTTATCGACGGGATTATCAGAAACTCGAACTTGTCCGCAGTGCTCTTGATCTGTGTTACGATGATGAATTTCATTCAAATAATCAATGCTGTTCTTAGGTTCCCTCGCTGTCAATTTTTGATTTGTTTCATCTGCGAAAAGTAAATGTTTATCTGCGACAAGGACTTGTATTCATCGCTAGAATCTTACTCTCTTGTTCAAAGCATCTAACACTAACGTCTTCCGTGTGGTTGCAATTATTTTCTCCCCATTCAAAATGAGAACATTTCTCCAGACTACTTTCATTGCCATGACAGGACACTTGATCTAACCAAATTAGACCTTCACCGGGTCGCGCAAATTCTTTGATGACAGCCTACAATGGACGGATATTCTTTTAAAATGCATTGTAACAAATCACTACTCGTCTAACGTACCGCTGCTCCATCGAATCCCAATGAACGACAGAAAACCTTTGCCTCATTTTCACCAAAATCATCGTCGCAAACCGTTCCCCAAATGCCCTTGTATCGAACCTCCACACGGCCTTCTCTATTGTTAGATTTTTGACTACCCAATCGATATTCAATCGATGAATTACAACGTAAAGGATTTTCATCGGACCCGTCTGAACAATCTCTAACTGCGTCACTGGAAATATGAATGGCGTACGTTCTCAACAATTCAATCCTCGGGAACAAGTCTGACAAACTCACCATAAAAACGCTGTCGGAATGCACTCTTCAGACTGATCACACAGCCAATAATTCAACTGACACTTCATATCGGGCAATTTGCAAATTACACCCACGGTATCTTCAGAACTACAGTCATGCACATCCCAACCATTATACTCACATTCTTTTATCGAAGTTTCATTACCACTGCACCGTAGATCATCCAAAGTATATTTCGGAACATCGACTGCAGTCGTTACCGTCGGTTGGGAGTTGTAATTGAGTTTCACTTCTACCGCACCTAATGGAAATCCAGCTTCCCGACAAAAAACGTTCGCTTCATTGATACCAAACCCGTCGCCGCAAATATGACCCCATTTATCAAATACTTTCACTTCGATTCGACCCATGTTTTGTCGATCACCATCTCCAGATAGACGAACATCGTAGCTAATGTGCTTGCAATTCTTTTCGTCCAATCGGTTGCCACAATCATTTCGTCCATCGCATACCTTCAAGTTTAAGTAAATTGAATAAGAATGAAGTTACAGACAGACTTATTCGTTAAAAGAAGTTAGGAAATCCATCAGTGAATCGGATTCGAAGTCACGTATAGAAGAACTGCACTAAGAAAAATATCCAGAAGCGACGTAGGAATTTTGTTTATAATGTACACCGCCGACCTTTTTTTTCCACCGTGCACGTATTACGATCGCCGTGCACGTATTATGTGAACTCATAACACGTTCGTATACTTAAAAATTCACCGCGTATACACGTCGGCGGCGTATATCATAAACACAATTCATACGTCGCTTCTAGATATTTTTCTCAGTGTGTTGGAGACATTTTTTGTCTTACAAAATTCTTTTGGAAATTCAAAGAAATGGTAGGGTATCCTCATCTTATATTTTGTAGTTCCATTGGTGCCTTTGCGTGTGAAGTCTTACGATGTTACCCATAAACACCCGGAATTTCTGCAGACGAGATCCCCTTTGGCAGTGTGTTATCCCCCATTCTCTGAACGTAAGCGAACCATCGCAAGCAGATCCAAGGCGATCTAGGAAAATTCCTAAAGTAAAGCGATGTAAAAAACAACCCTCTAAAACCACAAAGGAATCTTTCGAACTTTAAAATATCACTCTTCAGGGAAATCCATCAACGAAATGCTTATATTTGGGCCGCTCATGCGAATTTAGAGAATAAATTTTTGGGGAAATACTGAAAATCGAAGGAACTCTTTCTATAGAATTTCCCTTCGGAAAAAATTCTTTTACTGCCATGACTTGATGCATCGCGGGCCGAGTATTTAAGTTTTCCCATCACGACGATGCTTAGCATAGTTTTCTCTCCTTCTTTCGGGGTTCACGAAAAGCCGATTTTTTTTGTTTCTGAGGAGGTTTACAGTTCGGAGGTTTACAAAACGACATATCTTATTATCACAAAACCCTTCTTAAAAGGCGTGACGCAAGTCTTTTTCCCTTCTTCCAAAACAACTGATATCAATTTGGGTGACGCCGACAGCTTCGAACGCAAAAAATTCTTTTGAAATATTTTCATTTTCGATTAAAGAAATGCGTCACAAATGTCGGACCTTCCAATGTTATAGTTTTTCTGTTCTTTCAGAATTGACATGAAAAAAAAATTAAGTACAAGAGAAGAATCGTAAGATTGTGCAACGTTTCGTTTTAACTCGTTTCACCGATAAACCGAGTTTTACATGCACAAAATGCAAGCGAATACTTGAAAAAAGAGATAAAAGGGAAATAAGAAAGATGCACAAGCTTATGATTCTCTTCCTGTAGAAGATAGAAAGTAGGTTGTGCGAAATGGCCGTACGCAGTTTTCAGTTGCTCCGCAAAATATTTTGAATTTTGATATTTAATTTTACTAAAACTTGATAAAAACTGCGCCGATAACGTGTAACGTTCGTGCAAAAATGCTATCGGATGTGAAAATTTAGTTTTGTTGGACGAAATGCAGTGAAAGTGAAATTAAGACAAAATATATGTTAAAATCTTAAACTTTGAAAGTTGATTCTGAATTGAATGGTTTGTATGCAATAGCGAGCGGTAAGATCGAAGTTGGAAGCTAAGTCTTCTACTGGTCTTTCGACAGACTAAGTGAAGGGAAAGTATGAGCTGTTCGTGTACTACTCGCATACCATATAAGTGCAAGCAATTCTTGCTCGGATAGTTGGTTCATCTCCCCAAGTATCACTTAGAGCGTATCCATTTGTCTTGGTGTTATGTGGATTAAATTAGTAATTGAACTTTGCTAAATAGGTTATTCGATACAACAGACTTGCATGCGGACTTTGAACTTTGGAAAGCAGTTGGAAGTTGTGTTTGAGTAATGGACTGCCTCTATCTGCTCAGTATGAATGTATACTTGAATGAATGTAAAGCCGACAATGATACTTGACAGCAACATCAATAATTGACCCATTGATTGCATGAGTAAACAACTGAACGAATGTCAAGATTGTGCAAAGCAAACATTTACCAAATGTATACGGAATGACTCAAATACGGTTGATCTGAACGTTGTGCTTCAAGAATGGGCGATAACTGAACAAATATCAAGATTGTACGAGCCAAACAATTACGCAAGGGATGCCGAATGACTCAAGTGGTTGGCATAAATTTAGTTGCTTCAAACATAAATTAGGTGGTTAGTATGAATGGCTAGCTGGTAAGTTGACCTATACATGATAATTCATTATTATACTGCAACATTTTGAACCACATTTAGTAGCTAGTCCAATCACTTTGTCGGGCGACGGTGATTTTTGTTAGTTTGTAAGATTTCTGCATGTCGAGCGGCGGCCCAGCGCTGTTCTATCACGAATACGAAGCCTATGGTAAAGTATGAGTGTTAGGACTAGTGAGCTTCAAAGGGTGAACCAGATGACAACTTTCACTATAAGTGTTCACACGTTCAAGCTCTCTGGGAAGTCCACAGAGGTTAGTTCGAACGTTTCAAGTTCAAGTTCAAGAAAAAAATGTGTGGAGTACGGGTATCCAAATTTTTGGCGTGCGAAATCTGAAAGCGCAGAAAAATTATTACGTTATGGGAGGGTCAGGCATTTGTGACGCATTTCCTTAATCAAAAATGAAAATATTTCATAAGAATTTTTTACGTTTCGAAGCTGTAAGTGTCACCCAAATTGATATAAGTTGTTTTGGAAGAAGGGACAAGGACTTGCGTCACGTTTCCCTTTCAAAAAGGGTCTTTTGTGATATTAGTAGTTTTGGAATTAGCTGGCGGTGACAATCCCCACTTATATACACACACAAAAATGATCGCAGTTACTTAATCTACTACTCTAATTCATAAAAAAATTTTGCCCCACGACACTTCACGCGGACGCCACTTCTATATGCGGAAATGATTACAGTCACTTCCGCTATAACCCGACGGGCAGATACATATAGAAAACCCTTTTTGCACTCAAAAGAAAATCAATTGAACGTCAGGTTATACCGGACGATTTCAGAAGGCAGCCTGGTGTCGAAAAAGTTAATATGAAAATGTTGGATGTGTGAACGGGTATATTGATATGCACTCGGTTCCGACTCGGCATCAGGCAGTCTACTTCAGATGTATTAATAGCCTCATAGGAGGCAGCCTGGTGCCGAAAATCGGTCATCACAACGGCAGTAAGAAATGCTATACGTTTCATAAATTTCAACTCGGCACCAGGCTGCTGCTGCCCTCAAGATTTACAATAGAAAATCTCAAGTACGCAGCCTGGTGCTGAGTTTATTGAGTTTATTATGACGTAAGTATTCGTTACTGTCGTCATGATTATATTAACAGATTTTCAGGCTACTTATACTTCTCAAATAGGCAGCCTGGTGCCGAGTCGAAGTCGAGTGCATAGTAATGTACTCGTTTACCACTCCAACATTGTCATAGAAACTTTTTGGCACCAGGCTGCCCACCTTGAAATACAGGCCTCTGTTTGTTGCAACTTTTCTCCGTGTTCTAGACGACGATAAGATAAGGATTTCAGACACAAGACAAAGGATCAGTCTAGTGCCTGAACTCCTTATTTCATCGTCACTTCGAACATTTTCGTGGAGAAGAATTGTTACAAACAGAGGTCTCCTTTAGCCAACACCACGTTAGAAAACCTTTGAATTGCAAGAAAATCTTTGAACATATAAGGAAATCCTTGAAAATCAAAAAAAAAATCCTAAAAATCGTGTAAAAATGCTTGACAATCCTCAGAAATTGAAAAAAATCAAAGAAAACGATAGAAAATCATTGGAAATCAAAAAAAATCCTTTGAATATATACGCAATTGCTTCTTGCTACAATCTAATTCACGAAAAAAGTTTAGCCCCACGACGCGACACTTCGCGCGGCTGCCATAGCTGGCGGTGGACTTACTGTCGCCACGATTCTATCTGAATTCCGCCTCCGGCCACAATCTAAAAATTTTGTTCAGATTTGTGCCATATGAATTCAATAACACACACACATCCAAATATTCTTGAGTATGCCAACAAACAAAACATTTTTGCAAAATGTAGGAAAGAGAGTGCAGCTATTCAAGAGAGTGCAGTTATTCAAGAGAGTGCAGCTATTCAAGAGAGTGCAGCTATTCAAGAGAGTGCAGTTATTCAAGAGAGTGCAGTTATTCAAGAGAGTGCAGTTATTCAAGAGAGTGCGGCTATTCTAGAGGGTGCAGCTATTCAAGAGAGTGCAGCTATTCAAGAGAGTGCAGCTATTCAAGAGAGTGCAGCTATTCAAGAAAATGCAGCTATTCAAGAGAGTGCATCTATTCAAGAGAGTGCGGCTATTCAAGAGAGCGGATATAATAAAGACTCACGAATTTCCCGCTATAATGGTTACATCACCCTAAATGATAAACGAATCTAAAACCAAGTATGTGAAGACTGAGCCGAATCCGGTAGCCAAGCATTGGAGATTTTAACCTCGAGGTAGTGGATGAGTTCATTTATCTTGGAGCGCTGACACGGTCAGATGGTGATAATACACCTGAAATTCACAGACGTATAATGGCGGCAAAGTTAATATCGAAGAAAACGAAGTGTCATATTTACAAAACACTTATCCGTCCAGTATTGATCTACGGATGCGAATCTTGGGCGATGAAAAAAAGTGACGAACAGTTGCTCCTAACGTTTGAGCGCAACGCGCACCATATTTGGAGCGATGCGCGAGGGGGAGAGGTGGCGAGAGACGGCGAGATAACTTTGAATTGGAACGTGATTTTGGCGAGCCGGATATAGTGGCAGTGGTGAAAGTCCAAAGGCTGAGCCTGAAAACAGTGCTCCCTCAAAATTATTCCGTAACGATCCAGAAGGGCGAAGAAGAGGTGATTGCCCAAAACTTCGATGGATTGATGGCGTCGAACAAGATCTTCGCACGCTCGGAATTAGAAAGTGGCAATACGCGGCTCACGACAGGCAGCGTTTGATCGAAATTCTCCAGCAGGCCAGGGCCCACAAGTGGCTGTAGCGCCGAAAAAATAAAGTAAGGAAAGAGTGTGTGAGAAAATTGCCGTGAAAAATAAATTTTTATTGCTTCGATTTTCACGCTGCTCTCCGAAGAAGGATTACGGGAAAATTTAATTTTTCATGGGGGAGGGGAGAATTCTTGCTAAAATTTGTATGAACTGACGCCTTCTGTTTGTTCTTACCTTTTGACTTGATAGGCAAACACCATTACCACAATCGAATCCTGTCGTGCAGAAAACCTCAATGTCTCCCCTCTCTTGTCGAATTTTAAATTCATTGTTATAATTGTCAGTCACCAGCAAATTAGTTCTCGGTGAAAATCGACCACTTTTCGTTTGAGATTGACGATTGAATTCACGAACCGTTTCCGTTTCAGGTGTAGGCAAATTAAAATCAAATCTTTGCTCCGAATCGTCCGCTTCTGAATCTGAAATGGAATCGAATTATTTTTCGACAAACGAATGACTCAGCCTCGACTCACCTTGAGTTTGTTCCTCCTTCGATTCGTTAACAATTGTTTCATGTAGGTCGATGACGGTATCATTTCCGGCATTACTTAAAATTTTCGACGTCATTACGGCCACTTCATCGCTCTTCACATCGGTTTTAACATAAGGCGATAACATCAATTTCAACGCATCAGTCAATGGTAAAGTATCTTGCGTTTCTTCGGTTCGAATATCGTATGAACCACTTGGAAGGAGTCTCAAAGTTGTTGGACGTTCAGGCCGGTTGTAAATGGGTACGTCGTGATCTCGATTCGAGTTGACTGACATTATGTTTGTTCTGCCACTTTGAACTTCACTCCCTTCACTCCCTTCAGTCCTTCTTGAGGTTTCAACATTCCTGTAATTGATGTTAGCGTAGCTGTCCAACAAATCCATAGTCTCACTAAAGTTTTCAAGTTTCGAAGCTGGTTGCTGATTGAAACCATCCGTTCGATAGGAATTCTCACTCCACTGGGACGAAGGATTGGATTGGTGGTTTGGAGAATGTGCTGATTGATCTGTGTGAACCCAAGTTCGCTGAGGGTAACCTTGCTGGGAGGAGTATATCTTTGTCTTCGAATAGGACGGAGATGAATGAACCACATTTCCCGTTTGTTGTGGAGCAGGATTTGGAAGTGGCAATACGGAAGTTAATATTCCGGTATTCTGTTGAACGCTTGGTTCACCTTCATAAGCTCTTCCTTCAGCGACGACTGGATAGTATCCCTGTTGTTGGTTGCTTGTCTCTATTGGAGGTTGGAGAGTTCTCTGAGGTGTTGGTAACTGAAAACTTCTATCAGGAGAGTATTGAGGACTTTCTTGCGGCTGATGTGGAACATTCGTTTGAAGTGGCGGTTGATGACTTCTTTCAGATTGAAACTGAGAATTGGAATAAACTGAGTTCCGAACGCTTGGCCACTGTTGAGGGTTTGAATGTTGTCCATCACGCGAGTACTCAATCGTACCGTGAGATTGAAACGAATCATTTTCACGCTGATAGTTTGTTTGCGTAAATTCATTGCCATGCGAAGATGTGGATGTGGAATATACACGATTTGGCTGTTCCTTGTTGTTATTTATGTTCGAGCTAAAAAAAAACGTTATCAACTCCATGACGTACGTAAATGCGATGTATACAAAATTACCGAGAATTCGTGTCAGACATTCGAACATCAAAATCAAAATCGTAGCCATCAACATTTTGTTCTTGATCTTTGTAGTTATGGGAGAATTCATTTTTGTGACTGGGCGACGGTTGTTGGATGTTTGAATTTATAGTTTTATTGCACCTAACATTTTGCGGCCAATCGCACACCAATAATCTTGGATTGAATAACGTGCCAGGTCCACATGATTGGACAAACAACCCCGAATGGGCGCACTGAATAAATTTGGAACAATCGTGTGGATGCTCGAATAGACCTTCACGAGGACAACGGAAGTCGCTAATAACTTCTCTGTCCTTATCCGTGTAATGAGAATTATCATGCGTCTCGTTTAGCGGACTAGACAGCCGAGCACTTTGTCTTGACGAAGAGCACGACACCAGGAAAGGGAAATCACATTCCTTGGTAACATTATTGAAATAAAAGCCTTTCGCGCAAACGTCTACGAATGCTTGACCATCCGAGCAGGTGACATAGCTTTCGCAGTCGTCCGGCAGAGATTTTATTCCGTTCTCGTGCGGTCCACAAAATTGTGTTCTAGTGAAGTGGTGTATCGCTGTTGGAGAACTACGTCCACCTTTTGTCTGAATGTTGCGTGGAGGTTGAATAACTTGAGAACTCGGGCTGCCACGCCATATGTGCCGCTTTAGCTTATTAGCATTTGGAATTATAATCTACAAATGTTTTCAAATTCATCGCTTAACACATCAATTTTAACGGAAAAAAAATTACTCACACTTAATACGCAGTTCGCAAATAGTCCGAGCAAGATCACTCGTAGAAGCAAATGCATTTCATTAATTCAATTTTTTCTTATTTTCTTAAAATGCGTTTTATTTAATTGTTCAGTTTCACAGTTAATGGCAATTATGCGACTGAATCTCACAAATCAGTTTCGAAACGAAATCGCATAAGATTCGTTTGTTTCAAAGAATTCTTAACTTCTTATCAGTTTTATGTTAAAGTTCAAACGATATGATCGCTTGGAAAATGTAACAGTAAATGCTAAAATGCGTCTCTGAGTCACTCTCATACCAATGGTATTTCATGTAAACAAACAGAGAAAACATGAAAGTGGTAAGAATATGTAAAGCAAAGGGTGGTCTATGCACGATAATTCGTATTTTTTATCATGAAGCGCACTCATGTTATCTGAAAGATCAGGTTTTATCAGAGATACAAGAAAGAAGCCATCTTTTTCTTTTCTGTTTTTGAAGGCTATGTGCATATTTTGCGAGTGTTGTACGCATTACTATGGCACATTGTATCGATAGTTTCTAAATGATCCACGCGCTCAATTGCGAATGAAGCCTCGGTCATGTAAAGACTATCGGTACAGTAGACGATATTTTTTATAAAATAGAGATTGGACGTATTAAACGAAAATTGAGCGCACAAAAAAATGTCTAGGTCACGTACCTCAGAGTATAGTCCGGGTGGCTATGTTGTTCCGCTCTCAACATCTTCTAGAAAACTTGACGAAATGAGAGCATTTTGTTCGAGAAATTTATGTCCTAAAGTCAGTGCTAAATTCTAGGCTATCTTGTTCCCATGACGTTAAAATTGATCAAGAATTGTGTCGGATGCTTTATTAAGATTAGTTTCCAGCAAATCCTGGATACCTGGATACCCCACTTTTATAGATCAGGGAGAAAACTGTTTAGTGTAATGATCAGATCTTTCAAGAAAAAAAATGTTGATTCCTTCGAAATATATTCAGCTTTTTAGTTTTACGACAAAACCGGTTTTCTATTAACCGATTCAAAAGTTCTGGGAAAATATTTAGTTTCACCGCTACAATTTCTAATTATATCATTCCACAACCTTTCGACATAGCCTCCCGGACTAGTAGTAAAGTCATTATAAAACATAACCCAAGACCCGTACGTATCAGAATAGATGTGACAAACAGAATAGATGTGGCAAAGTGACTCGAACGTACCTAAATATACGAATAAGCAAACAATCCAACGTTTTCTGTTCTTTTATAACTGTAAGAATTTCAAAGATCCATAGAAATTACCCAAGGTAATGTCAAAGGCCCTACCGAAGTACGTCTCAGGCCATTCAAATGTAGAAAAGCTTATATCCAAGGACTAAGTCATTTTTCCCTAAAGCCCTGAAACACGTGTTCTCTAAAATTTTTTTCGCTAAAACTTTGACTTTGGAAGCAACTTTCTACCTCTCATAGTTTTATGCCCAATTATGGAAGTGGCCAAATACCAGGATTGGGCCATATTTCCCCAAAACCCTGGAACACGTTTTCGCTTAAATTTAATTCTCTACAACTTCGCCTTTGGAACCAACTTTCTAACTCTCAAAGTTCTAGAGATAATGGGTCATCCTGCCCAATTCTGGAAGTGGCCATATACCAAGATTGGGCGATATTTTCCCAAAACCCTGAAACACGTGTTCGCTTAAATTTAATTCTTTACAACTTTACCTTTGACAGTAAATCTCCATATTACATAGTTAAGGAAATATGGACGAAAAACTGTTTTCGTATATGGCCAAGAATCTCAATTTCGTCTATTCCATTGGTCCCAGTGCCCAGACCCCTGTACTGATTCCCACAAAATTTTTTTCTGTTTTGCGACATCAAATGCTTTTATTTGACACCAAAATGAGGAATTTCCGTGCTATACTTGCTGAGATATTTGCAAAAAAGCTTCACCGACCCTCGAAAAACCATGTTTTTGGTCACTTCCTCGACCATATCTCCGGAACCACTTAATCGATTTTGCTCATCTTCGAACTTGAATCATGGGAGGCATGTACCTTTCAGAGAAAAAAAGTTTAGGCTGATCGGTTGAGCCGTTTGGAAAAAAAAGTGGAGACGGACAGACGTACATTTTTTTTGATGCTGATTCGTCATCTCTAGACGATAATAGATGCATCCCCCGCCTGCCACCTCGATCTACCCCATGTTACAATGAAATTGTTTGTAGTAAACGTATAGGACCTTTGTACTTCGTACGGGTCCAATAAAATAAACAACGAGATCGAGGCTACCTTGGAGAACATCCGATGCAAAGAGGTATTAAACGAACGTGATTCCCAACCCGACAAACTGTGAACGACATTTTCAATATTATCTCAACCAATCGGTTGCAAACGAACAGTATGATGATAACACTGTGCGAATAGCCTATACATTACCAAGAAAGTTATTGTTTAGGAAATCTGAAAGAAAATTTTAACTCTAACTAACTTTAAAAAAGTATCTACCTATATCCACCACTTTCGTCTGAGGATATTTTGTCCGGTATATGTGGGATATTTTGTCCAGGGGTATTTTGTCCGGGGATAATTTGTCAGGGGATATTGGATTTGTCTTGAGATAATTGGTCCTACAGCCCATTGGATGATCTCACTCCAGTCGAGAACAAATGAAAAATAACACAAAAACCTGATCGAAGTTGAGAAGTGGATCATCTTTCCGAATTGTAGGAGTGGCCATATCCCAAGGATTGGACCAGATTTCCCCAGAACCCTGAGACAAGTGTTCGCTAAAATTTAATTCGCTACGACTTGGCGTTTTCAAGCTACCTTCTAACTCTCATAGTTTTAGAGTTATTGAGTCATCCTGACTGAGTGTGGAGGCGACTAATTCCCAGAAATTCCAGGAATGGTCAGTTGCTTTAAGGAAAAAAAAACGTGTCGACCAAAATAGTGATTGTAAGCTTCCCAGTGTTAATGTCTGAAGGCGAGCG
>WJQU01003139.1:0-25925 GCA_029228625.1 Pseudolycoriella hygida
CTTGGAATGGAATTTCGAGTTCTTTTCTTTTATTGGAGTTCTGTTCTTTTGTTTTTGTAACGTTGTCTAATGATTTCTGTTGTTTTTTATTAATTCTATTTGCAATTTTAGAATCGAGTCTTCTTGAAAGTTTTTCTTTATATCTTTAGATCTTAGATCATGAAAAAAATAACTGAGATCTATATACCTCCTAAGAGTAGGAAAGGAAATTCGGTCATTTACAGTGAAACCGGTATCCCGAAAATCGGTGTTATTGAAACGATTAGCGGTGTTTTGAACCGGTTATGTCGGCTCCTAAAAACTCTAAAACTTAATTGTATCTAGGGGCAATATATAAAGTTCGCACTTCTTCAGGGGTGAGGAGGGTCAACAAATCCGTATGATTTAGAATGAGCGGAAGGGGCGCGTTCGCAAATAGTCGGTATCGAGGATACCGAAAAATTTTTGGACCAAAACTTGGATAACGGGAAGTGCATCCAGCCTAGTGAGAAGACAAATTAAAAATTCGCCGTTAAATAAAGTTGACCGCGAGTACAGCTGACCGGGAAATAGAGTTGACCGTGAAATATAGCTGACCGTGAAATAAAGTTGACCGGAAATGGCCTGAATATTGGAAATGACTTCAAGCTTTTCACCTAGAAATTTTGCCTAATTTCACGGATGCCGGGAAATATGGCAAAATCGGATTTTGCATACCGGGAAATTGCCTAAAACCAATCGTCCAAAACAGTGTGACTATGTGTTGCCTATTCCATCAGTGTCATAACGCAAATTATTTTGTCAGGGGAATTTACGATAAGACTGTCGTATTGTGTTCAAACATCGCATTAGATGAAATGATTGAATAACAAAGATGCTATAGAGTATAATGACAACGGATTACTCCAGTAAGACAGTTCATTTTGAAAAACAGTCTCCGAAATGTATGCCCATTTCTTGCGATCGGTTTTAGTCTGCATGAGTTGTGTTGAGTTAGGTTGCGTGAGTTGAGTTAAGTTGAGCTCAATTGGGCTGAGCTGAGTTAGGTTTGGGGCAATATGTTACTTACTTACTTTACTTTACCGGCACTAGAACCCATTAAGGGTCTTGGCCTTCTCCAACATGATTCTCCAACCGGGCCTATCCGCAGCTAACGTCTCACAGCTGGTTACTCCTGCAGAGCAGCGTCACTCCACCGGGATTTGGGTCGCCATGCACTTCTTTTGCCCTCAGGTTTGGATTTCAGAACTTTTTTCGGAATACGGTGTTCGTCCATTCGTTGACGAAGCCAACGTATTTGGTTTATTTTCATTGTGTTTCACACAGCACAATATAATTGGCAATACTTCACAAATTGGCGATATTTCACAGTTTCTCGTTTTCCTTGGTCATATTTCACACTTGGGCGATTGTTTTTGGCACACCAGAAAAAAATGACAAAACGCAAAAAAATCCCCACAATGCGCTGTGTGACATTTCTTTCAAAATGGCGGCGTTTGTGAAAATCTGGCACTACGCCAAATTTACCAAATAAGGCAAAATCGGATAAGGATGTTGAATCTATTATGAGCTACAAGCAACGCTACAGTAATTTTTTTTTAATTTGTACCGATTTTGCCTTATTTGGTAAATTTGGCGTAGTTCCCGATTCACCTCATTACAATTCAATAATTTTGTGCAGAATAGTGTCCTCATTACAAAAAAACTGTTCTAGTTGAGTTCAATCTGAGCGTCATTACAATGGCAAAATAATTCTAAATAAAAAAAATTCTCAACCTGTTACCTTCCGTTACTTTTCTATGTGATCGAAAATTAGAGTAAAATTTCCATGTTTCAAAAAAATTTTGCAAGCACTGCCATTGTGTTTTCTTACTGCAATTTACTGTCCAAGGCCGTTTAGACCGTTAGACGACTTCTATAAATCGAACGAATTATTTAGTTTGAATTGAAGACCAATAAGTGAAGTGATTAGTAAAAAATAATGTTTTATTTATACTGAATGCTCAGTAAAATACAGAAATTTCAGGTGCAGTAGCACCCGCCCTGGGACTTTTCTCTAACCTCGCACTATAATAGCCATATGTGGTACGAGTTGCATTAATAACTATAGTACTCAACGTTTTTCACATTTGTCAAAATACTATTAAGGATCGGAGTGGGTCGACCCACCTTAGAACGCACAGAAAAAGGATTTCTGTGACTTCCGCAAGTGTGTTTCAGGTGTGGGTCGACCCGCTAAAATTGTGAGTCCACCCACTCCGATCCTTATAAATTAGCGATACTCAAAGTTTCATGAATTTTATAAAAACCAAAACTATAGTTAAGGTATGTGAAGAATAGTTTCATCAGGAATTAGATTCGCTCCAAATATCTCTAAATTTTGGACTTCAGCAGACTCGAAGGCCTCAGGTGAGGTCTGTAACCAAGAATTCCATGCGTAAAAATGCACTAATAGACGAAGTGTGGTGCAGTGTGTTTGGGTTTTTTATTTTTGAAGAAAGATGTGAATGTTTTGTATTCTTCTAACTTATAGCATTTGCCGCATTTTTAAAATCTAAGACATTCTGCAACCCCCAAAATTACTGTTCCTTTTCATTTTTTTGCGTCACAAAAAATTTTATGCTTCTACGTTTGTCTAAAACTCTTAGCTCAGAAACCATTGAAATTTCAGGAAAAACCCACACCATGATTGGCAGCCAAGACGATCCCGGCATAACTGTACTTGCAGTTCGCCAATTATTTGAAGAAATTGAGTCAGACAGAGTCTTTATGATACGGTAAATTGAGACTAAGATCTCCAAATAAAAACCATTTTTAATGAACCACAATATGCTAACAGTGCTGGCTACATCGAAATCTACAATGAAAAAGTTTATGATTTGTTAAACGACCGCGAACTCGTCAAGATTAATCAGAATGGTGACAATGACATAAAGCTAACAAATAAGGAAACTTGTGTCACGGATGGCGAAATGATTTTGAAAATGTTAAACAGAGGAAATAAATTACGAAAAGCAGCTCAAACAAATATGAATGAAACGTCCAGTCGTTCACACGCTATATTTAGAATAGTAAGTATCTAAGTAAAAGTGGTGGTTTGTGATAGGCAAACAAAAAACCTTTAGACGTTATGATATTTACTATGGTCCAATATTTTAGATCATCGAATCGGAAGATGCAACTGGTAAAGGACCAGTTCAAGTCAGTTATTTAAATCTTGTTGACTTGGCTGGATCGGAAAAAACAAATGATGCATTAACATCAGGCTTGAGGTTGCAAGAAGGAAAGGATATCAACACTAGCTTACTCCATTTGGGAATGGCGATCAGAGCCCTGAGTGAAGGAAAAAAGTTTGTAGATTTTAGAAGTTCGAAATTAACACGCATACTTCAAGCATCGTTAGGTGGTAATGCCAATACGGCAATAGTATGTAACGTAACCCCTGCAGCGTTGGAAGAAACAGCATCTACATTGAAGTGAGATTGTTTGTTCTTTTTATTTTAAAAAATTTTTTTATCTTTTCCCTTTTTAGTTTTGCCAATCAAGCCAAAACGGTTAAAAATGATGCTAAATGCAATAAAGTGTTTTCACCAGATGAGGCGCTCATGAAACAACTACAAGCTGAAATTATTCATTTGAAGGCAGAATTGGCAAAATCGCAACAAAGTAAGGAAAGTGAGAAAAAGTTAGAAGCTGACATTGCCCGTAAGGAGGAAATATTTTTGACGGGTAGAAATATAAGGGTAAAAGCTGATAGACGTCAAACATGGCATCATATGCCAGGTGATAATAACAAGATTGTTGCAATATCGAAGTAAGGCTTCGGCGATAGACGTTGTTGGCTGAAAAAGATTCACAATTTTAATTATTGCAGCACGACGACTAACGGAGACAGTCCTACTGTTGATATTTCGCCATGTCTACCAGATACACCTAGAGAGTTACGACACCAACCACCCATTACACCGTCACCGACGCAAGCAACACTGAAGTACCAGCTATATAGAGTTGAAAAGGAGCTATCGGATCTTCAGCAATTTACTGCGTTGGAATCAAATTTTGGCTGCCAAAGACATTTCGATTTTGAATCTTTTGAAAAAAGATTAACAAAAAATACTAAGAGGTAAGACCTTATCAGCATAAGAAAACACCTCAAAGCTTCAAGAGCGCTTATGTTTTATACGTGTTTAAGTACGTCTGAGGCCATTGATTTTGATGACCGAAATGTTCTCTCCTGCGACATATGACAAAGAAAACCAACGTAGTTCCTCCAAGAAATCCTGAAACTTTTTTCTCTTGAATGTAATTCTCACCAAATTTGCCCTTAGGAGGAAGTTTCTAACTGCCATAGTTTTAGAGATATGAGTCATCATTCCCAATTCTAGAAGTGACTAAATCCCGGGATTCGGCTATTTTTCGTTAAAACCCTGAAACAAGTCTCTCTTCAACTTTTCCTTTGAAAGCAACTTTCTAACTCTCATAGTTCTAGAGTTATGGGTCATTCCTTCCAATCATAGAAGTAATCATATCCCAGGATTGGGCCATTTTTCCATGAAACCCTGAGACACATGTTCTCTAAAATGCCGTAGTTCCAGAGACATGCGTCATCCCTCCCAATTCTAGAAGTGGCTTTATACCGGCTTTATACTTTGCCTTTTACTGTAAATCTCCCTATTGCATAGTTAAAGAAAAATAGACGAAAAACCATTTTGCTTTCATATATGTCCGAGAAAAAATTTTTTCTCAGTTTTGTGACATCAAATGCTTTCATTTGACATCGAAATGCTGAGATATTTGCGAAAAACTTTCATCGACACTCGAAAAACCATGTTTTTAGTTATTTTTCGACCATATCTCCGGAACTACTTGACCGGTTTGCTCATCTTCGAACTTGAATGATAGGATATTATACATGTACCTTTCAGGAAAAAAAGTTTAGGGTGATCGGTGCAGCCGTTTAGAAAAAAGACGCGATTGATAAACGGACTGACGGACATTTTTTTCGCTGATTCGTCATCTATTGGCGATAACAGATGCATCTCCCTCGCTCTCGCCTCGATCTTCCACATGTTATAATAAAATGTGTTGTAGTAAACGTATAGGCCTTCGTACTTCGAACGGGCTCAGTCACATGCAGAGAAGTCCAAGGAGTTTCGCAGTTTTGGATAATCTTGTTTTGGTTCAATTCATGTGGAAATTCGTGAAGTTTAAAATGCCATATCTCAGCCAATTTCCAACCTATTTTCATGAGTCTTTGTTCATATGTATTTTTTTGGATTAGGAGAAAGGGACAGGGCGGAAAAACTCAAAAGTTCACCTATATGGTTCCCTGTCCCAAATTTTTTTGTATGGGTTTTTTTGTGTATGTGGATTTTTTTTCGGGTCTAGGGATTGCGTCACGCTTTCCGCAACCGCTTCGAGCATGATTGTTTTTGTAGTCCAACTAACGCCTGAAGGTAGTCTCAATCTTTATGCACACGTGGTATTGAATGAATAAGTGACACGATCGTGTAGTTGCATACTAAAGAAACAATATTCGAAACGAAAGATAAGTTAAATTCACTTATTGCCGTCTCAAGTGACATTTTCTCGCTGTCTTTTTATTCAATATTATCAGTACTTATTATGTGTCAAAGTAAGATTGTTTTGCTTTTTTTATTGATTTCATGTAAGAAATCGCAAGAGATCTCTTTTATTTTTCACTGCATTTTTCCTTTACAGCCATGAAATGATTGCATCACCTCTAGAAGCTGACCTAGTTGAGAGCTCTAATAGTTCAGTTTTGAATGAATTATCTGAGGTGAAAATGAGAAACACTGAGTTATTGCAACAAGTTGCTGAGCTCCATGCTACGTATGAGGAAAAAATTCAGACCGCAGAAAAGAAACAAGAAAAGGCTGAAATTTTACAAGCTGAAATTGAGATAACATTTGATCAATACAAAAAACAAGCAAATCAACGAATCAACGAATTAGAAACGAAATTGGAAAGTATGAAAGATCAATCTGTTTTGAAGCCTCTTGACCTTAACATTTCACAAATGCCAATCAAAGTTGAACCAAAAATTTCTTCCGAACTTGCTGAATTGATGTATGAAAACGATCAATTGAAACTCGACCAAAAGCGTAATTTAGAAACTATCGAAAATTTGAAATCGCAGTTGGAGGTGATAAGCAATGAAAAAAGCCGTATTCAAAGGGAGTTGTCGGAATCAGCAATCAATAAAGAGACCGTCGAACGATTGACTACACAATTGTATAAAATGAATGAAGAACGAAACATTCTTCAGTCGGAACACTCTGAAGTATCTTCACAGAATAGCAAAATCATCGAGGACTTAGAATGTAAATTAAGGACAGTTACAAAGGAAAGAAACACAAGCATAAATCAGTTGGAGTTGCAATTGAAAACAATCGTCGACGAAAGAAATGTTCTTGAGACGAAATACTTAGAAGAATCTACAGCAAATCTTAACGTTATCAAAGATTTGCAAAGTCAATTGAAAACACTGAGTGAGGAAAAGAGCGTTCTAGAAACGGAGCACTCGGAAATGTCGACACAAATTATGGAGTACATTGAAGAACTCGATCAAATAAAAATCGAATTGGAAAATTTGCAGAGAATGTATGATGCAAGCTGTGCGGAGGTGGATAGACTGCAGTCAATTGTTGATGATAATTTACTTGTAATCTTGAAAACGGAGGAAGAATGTAAAACATTCAGGGCGTCGCTTGTTGAATCTTATGATAAAATTAAAATATCAATGCAAGAGACAGAGTACTTGAAAAAGAGGGAACAATCTCTTTGTGAGGAGATTGTGAATTTGAAAAATTTTTTAAACGTGCAATCGACCGAGATCGGCAGCTTAAATGATAAAATAAAGGAACTTGAACAGCTCAATACTACGCTTTGGGTCGAACGAGAAAATGATGATTCACTTAAACAAATTGAGGAACTAAAAGCCAAACATAACACAGAAATCGCGGTAATGGAAAAGGATATGGATAGTCTAAGACAAATATTTGAGTCTAGCTCTAATAAGCTTCAGGATTGTATCACCCAACTTCAGTCGGAATTAAAAGAAAAGCAAGAACAACTGAATAGTTTGAAAAATGACTTGAACATCCGTGAGCTCAAGTTAGAAGACTATCAGAAAGAAATTGCTAAGTATGAGGTGATTATTTCTGATGCCAAAGCGGAATCTGACCAAAAGTTCCAATCGCATATTAAAAGATTAGAGACACAGTTAGAACTAAAGCAGCAGGAAATCGATAAATGCGAAGCGATGATTTGTGAACAAAAATCAACTTCTAGTAACCTTGAGGCTTCTGTCATCAGGCTTCAGACGGAATTAACTGACAAGGAACAGCAACTAAATAAATTACAAAATGATTTGAAAATCCGTCAAATTACGTTAGAAGAGCATCAACAAGAAATAACTAACTATGAGGGTATAATAACTGATCTCAAAACAGAATACGACCGAAAGCTCGAAGCACAGATGAAAGAATTTGAAGAAAAGTTATTGAAAAAGCAAGAAGAAATCGATAATTACGAGACGATGATTTCTGATCAAAAAATAGAATTAAATGAGGAATTCCAAAAGAAACTCTTGGGATTGAAGATAGAGTGGCAGGAAAGCAAAGAACAACATCTCTCAGAATTTAAAGCGAAGATAAGTGAAGAGTTCGAGGAGAGGCTGTCAAAATTAAAAATGAAAGCACAGAAGCAGGAGGAGGAAGCTGACGCAATCATTGCTGAACTGAGAAAACAATTGTCAGACTCAAAAGTAGAGCTACAAGAAATGCAACATCAGGTTAATATAAAAATGGAGATGATAGCTGATCTCAAGTCTCAATTGGAACCGCAAGAACAATCGGAAAAAATTATTTCTGATTTGAAAAGAAAATTGCTAGACTTGAAAGCTCAGCTTCAAGAGAGGCAACTAAAAGTTGATGAAAACGAGGCCATTGTAGCTGACAACACGAAGACAAAAGAGGAGTTCCTAAACCAATTGTCAGAACTAAAGACAAAGCTCCAGAAAAAGCAGCGACAAATCAATGAATATGACGCTAAAATTTCAGCGCAAAATGAAAACTTTCAAAAAGAATTGCTGAAATTAACATCAAAATTACAAGAGATGCAAGAGGATGTCGTCAGGAACGAAACGATAATACAAAATTTAAAATCAGATTTGTATGAAAAGGAGAAGAGAGCACTCTCCACTAAAAATATAATCGATAGTTTGGAGAACAAGTTAAGGTACGAAATTTTCAAAACTACTGTTACAGTCTCTTAATTAATTTATTTTTTGATTTAGAGCCCACGACGAGCGTAAAAAGAGTCCAACTAAAGGTACAAAATCCAATTTGAGCTCGGACCGAAAATACCGGCGTCATAGCCAACACGATGAGTCTCGCATGTGGTTGGACGATTCAGTTGTACCGCCAACAAGTGTTGCTATTCAAACGGACCCCACGGACGCAAATTGTAACTGCGAATCCATGAACCAACAAATAAAAGAACTCACTCGAACAATAGCAATAAAAAATTCTGTTATCAACGCAGAAAGATTGGAGATGCGTAACCATCCGTTAATTGGCGAAAACAGCGACCTAAAACGGGTGAGGTTTTTATATATGTTACTACATAAGAACTCAAAGGGTGTGTAGGAACTGTTCAAATAAATAGAAAAAGATATTTATAAGGGACCATTTAAATAGTGCGTACACTATTTTTGAGGGGTTTGAGAACAGAGTGCGCTCCATACATTTTGAATTTTTTTCCATGTATATTTTTGTGTGCAAGGGGGAGGGGGCCTAAAATCCGTCTTTTTTAGCGTGCGCACTATTTGAATGGCCCCTAAGAGGGTTGATTTAAATTACGTATTCAAGAAACATTGCCGTACTTTAGTTAAAGTTTATAGAATTTAAATTTTTCATACCTAAATTTTCAAGCGAATACGAGCCGAGTTTTAACTAAGTTTGGGCAAGCCGCTCATCTCCATAGTAGTTTTCTCTTATATTAATGGGTCTGAGATAAGGTTTGGCTTTGGTGAGTGAAAGAGTTAGGCAGTTAGACGGATTGGTATCAGCGCAGTATTCAAGTGTAGGATTGGAATACGAGGAAGGAGGCAAAACAATTTAATAATTTAATAAATTATGTTTGTAGCATCAAAAACAATCGTCCTGAATATATCCTATAGAAATTAGAATTTCTCTTGGCTGTACTAAATTAGAACAGAGATTGATTTTACAAAAACGGCTTCGTTATGCGATTCTGTTAGGACAAATTGGGTACATTTTTTCTACATCAGCAAATTCTCAAAAAAATTTCAACCCTGAGTTTTAGGACTCGAACTCACAACATATGAAATTCGGGCACATTTCATTGCAAGGCACTTCATATTTATCGCACGAACATCTCTATTTGTGACACAGCCTCGCATGCGGCTGCTATTTCGATGGAGAGTTGCATTGCCAAAATCTTCCTGATTTAGGAAAAGTTGAATTTGACGAGGACTCTAGTGAGGATGATTTATAATTATTGAATACAGTTTTAGCATTTTCAATATTATGTTTTTTCTTAATCGAATCTGAACAAAGTTTTCGGATTGCAGAACTGAAAGTGCTATGGAGACTCTCACGCCGACTTTACTTTTACCTGTGTGGGGCAAACAAAAAAAAAATTATCTAGAATTTTTTGTATAAAAGTTCCAATGAAAATCCGTTGTACCTTTCGATCGATACGAACATACGAAATAGGTAAAGATCCGTAACAAGTAGAAGGATTATGATTTCCAGCGCAGCGCCCTTGCCGCACTTGTATGTAGTGCCGCTGAACTAAAAATATGTTTATACGTAAGCAAAAATTTTTAAAACTAACATTTATTCCGTTAGAAATAGTAAGTTATGAAGTATTTTGCCAGTTGAAAAAGTGACTGACGATTTTATTTGTGTTCAATATCAGTGAGACGGTTAATACGAAATTATGACGACTCCAAGCAATGAAAATTTGTAACATTTCCAAGCATTTTGCATTAATTATTATGAAAAATATTAATGACGCGAACGTATAGAGAGAAAAAATTTTTATCAGCTTTGCGTGAATTCTTGTCAAATTCGCCATATCAACTTCTAGGACCGACAACAGTTTTCCGATTATGAATTGTATTGTTATTATTTATAATTTCATTTAAAATAACATCACAATTCTTTAAAAATATCTAAGTTGACTGCAATCGGTCTTAAAAGTTGATAACAGACTTCTCCGTCTACTACTGTATCCTAGTAAAATGTCTCAACTGGCCGGATGAGATACGGAGCGATTTTGGTTGAGTTCAGTAAAAAAAAAACAGAAAAAATGGCGAACATTGGTAAAACATGCATTTGAGAGCACAGTGTAGTATATTATCGAACTTGAAGCTGAATGTTAAGTCACTGAGGTTGTTTCAAAGTCATTTGTTGTCGTGCGGCAGCCTTTTCAATGGGATGTTTTTGTGCAATTACTACAAGGAATCTTGGGTTCAAAAACGATAATCACAGTCTCTTTGGTAAACGAAGCCACCATCCGCAATATTCATTTTAAAATGCTATTTTTTCGACCGAAAATCGTTCTAGCCACCAACATATACTTATAATAGCGACACTTAGAACCCGAGAGGCGCTGAATTTAAATTGGTTACTTGGTCAATGTTTTTACGCAAGATGATTTTTAGTGTAAATACGAAGGAAAAATTGGTTTACATAAGTTCTTTAGCTAAGATTATTGTGGAGCGATCAGCTCGGATGCTATTTCCAGAGCTAACATCAATAGAGTTCGTCTGTAGCTTTCGAATGGGCCCCTAAAAATTAAAATCAGTTGAGAACTGTTGTGGGGCGAGCTACACAAATTTAGCGTTTTTTTGTCACTTTTTCGGGAATCCTCTGTAACTCCTCATATTTTCAAGTTCGAGAAAAAAGCTCTTCTACGAAATGTAGGGAATAAATCCTACTTCCAACGAAAATTGAAATTATAGAAAAATATTGTTTACTTTGCACCGATTTTTGATGTCAAAACAAATTAGTGCCGAAATGTTGATCCCTCTACGAAATCCGACTGTCAAATTGACATAAGTCAGTGGTTTCTTATGAAAATTTAGGCAAAGTTCGATGTAACTATTTGTGCTAATAATGATGCTCAGAAATCGGAAAATTTTTGTGTATAATATTTCTTGGTCTACGATAAATACTTCGAATTTTCAATCATGGACAAAAGTAAAATCGTAATTTCTAACTTTTCACATCAATATTTCGCAGAAACTTCAACAACAACAGGCAGAGGCACATCTTCTCCGTCTAGATATTGAACATTACAAAGAGAAAGCACATAAGCATCGCCAATGTTTTTGTGTTCCCAAAAAAATGGAGAGCAAAGAGATTCAAGCGGACTGTGATAGTAATTTCTTTATTGAAAAAAACAATCTCAACAGTAAAATTGGCGACGATCTTAACATTCCGAATGTTGAAAATGGATACGATAATAATGCGAGTTATTGTTACCACTGCGTCAACGTTTTAACACCTCAGTTGGATCAGGCGAAGGAAGAAGTTAAAGAATTGAAGTTGGCTAAAAATGTAGTGGTAAGTTTTTTTTTATTTTCTAAAATTTCAAGTCGTTTTTGATATTAAACATTTTGAATATCAATGGGTCGCAATGACAGAAGCGACCAGACAGACGTTAAATTGTGCTATCCCGAAGTTACTCTTTGAAATTCTTTTTCCATAATTTATGAAAAGTAAAAAAAATGTACTTTAAATTACAGGATGAAAAAATCAAAAAACTAAAAACTGAAAATTCAAAAATCTCTGCAAAAACGCGCTTTTACCGGGACCTAGCTGTGTCAAGACGTAACCAAATTAAAAAAATAGCAACGGAGCAATCAGTTCACGGAGCATCAGCGGAACTTTAAAACAACTGACTTTTTTCATCAAAAATTAGGGCAGAACAATAGTCATTACATATAAATTAAAATAAAAAGCAAATATATTCATATGATTAATTCTTGTAAATAAAGTAATTATAAAAGCAACAAGTATACTATTTATTTTTGCAGACTCGTCGACTTTATATTTTCCAGGCCTTTCACATGTCCGAAATATTGAAAATTTGTCTGAAATGTTTTTTCGTGAAAAATGTCCGAATTTTCTTTCGGAAAATATTCGAAATCCAGATTTTTTAATCAGTCAAATTGCCTGCGGCTCCAGTGTTACCAGTACTTCTTATTTAAAATTCGAATTTCATTTCAATGCAGTGCCTTTGCAAGATGGACAAGCAGTTCAGGAATAAAATCTTGAGGAATTTCTTTTTTCGTTGATTTTCACCTGCAGACATCTGTCGCTCAGTATGTTCGAAATCAATGGTAATGTTTTTCCGCATTTGCTGACTCCGCTCAGTTTCAACAGCAGTACCCGTTTCCGTACTTTATCATAGGCCGCCGTCAAGACAAGAAACTACACCAGTTTTGATACCTTCTTGGAAACCGATCCTTTCGGCTTGATATTTTGGGATCACAGTGTCAATGATATCTCCGAATCTGGCCATCGTTCTTTCGAACAGCTTAAAGCGGCAGTCTAGGAGAGAAATCAATCTGATGAAAATTTTGGTAAACCATTTGATTGCGTTTGGATCTAATTGTGTAAGAATTGTCTCCCAGAGCTATACCGCATTTTATACCGCCTTACTCTTCGTCACATGAAAAATGGACTGAAAATGTTGAAGATGCGTGGCAGTTACGAAAGTTTGCTTTGCATTGCTGATTAACTTTTCTCTTTTGTGATCTGAGACGCTATTTGATCGGGCGTTACTGGATAAACTTTTTTTTTATGTGTGTGACTTACCACTGAGTCGGTTGATTAGTTTCTATGTTTTTTTACTTGATTTTTCAAAATCTACTGCGGAATCCGAATACAACCATGCTACTGTTACTGGCATTGTATGCTTGGAAATCATTTATTCGTTCGAGATTAACTTTGTGAACTCACCAACTCACTCGTGTGTTATTGACCAACTCGCTTCGGAAACTGTTATTTTGACAAGTGTAGAGATTGCATAACCAAGCCGAAGCTAGGTATGGAACTGCACGCTTGTTGCTTAATTTAATACACACTTGTGAGTTCGACTCGTATTACAAAATTGATCCCTCATGTAATGAATCATTTCTGCGACATACAATGTAACACATTACTTTTGTTAATAATGACAGCACAACAAATTAAAATGTCAACAATAGGTGAGACTAATTTTTTCTTTCTACAG
This sequence comes from Pseudolycoriella hygida, assembly GCA_029228625.1. NCBI lineage: Eukaryota > Metazoa > Arthropoda > Insecta > Diptera > Sciaridae > Pseudolycoriella > Pseudolycoriella hygida. The sequence continues at coordinate 13,276 of WJQU01003139.1, forward strand.
ACACACTTGAATGGAAAACATATGCAAGGGACCTGCACGCATCAGAAGAGATGTGCCAAATAGAACAGATGTTACAAAAAGACAGGAACTAAATCTAAATAAATATTTTATTAGAAATTGCCGAAAGGCCTATATTGAAAAACTCGACCGAATCCTTTTCACAAAAATTTCCAAAAAAAATTTGCATGAAATGTTGAAAAATTTCATTCTTCATTACATACTTCAATTTACTTTACAACATAGTAAAGGGAATTTTTTTGAGCTGGGGCTGACCTTAGGACCTACCTCGAATCCATACTTGCGTTTACCACCACGTTTGTAAGCAGTCGAATTTCGACAAGGGAGTTGTTTTTTTTTCTTTTCGGGATCTAAATAAAAGAAAAATGCCGAACAAAATTTTGTCCGTCCGTCCGTATGTCAACACGATAACTCGAGTAAAACTCAACTGATTATCAAAAACTTTCTTTTCGCTGAAAGATAATCGAAAAATCTTTTATGGTATTGAATCTGGGCACTGTCGGGCGAAGAGCCGGCGAGCTAGGGGCTAGGGCCGTTTAAGTGGTTTTCAGTCTTCAGCGGTCGAAATTCGACTGGTTACAAATGTCGTAGTAAACGCATAAGACACGTACTTCGTACAGATCTAAATATGAAAACTAAGAGAACTGGTGCGTAGAAATTGCCTTTTTCGCTGAATCCGCTCCAATACAATTTTACAATTCACATTGTACGTTATATAACGACACTATGATGGATAGACTATTGGCATGCCTGGTGCGCGCATAGCGTCACCATCACCATACAAGTGCTAACACACAAGTTCCAATAAAATCGTCAAAAAAAATTTAGGCGGTGTAAACGATCTGTTTCATAGTCATAATATTACTATAGTTGAACTTTAAACGCAATTCATACAAAGAAACAAACACGCCAATTTGGTTCACATAAGTTTATCAGTTTAAAGTGAAATTTTTTTAGTGACTTAATAAATTAATAGAAAACAAGTTTCAAATTTTTCGGACACACTCATACAACGAAAAATGAAACATTCAAAACTCATCAGGTACTTGTAAATATTGTTGGTTCTTCACTTGAGTTGCATAAAGATAATTGGACCAACCAACAGTATAATAATTATACATTACAATATATAAATAAAAATACAGAATGTAACTTACATTAAGCCATACAGAGCCTAGCAGTACTTTGTGAGTTTGTGAAAAAACATTGTGCAAAATTAGTGGGAAGCAACTATTTAACGGCATTTCTATACGATAGATAAAGGAATACGGAAATTGAAGTCAGTTATAGAAGCTTATTACGAAATCACTCTTAAGCCGTGCAAAGAAGGTAAGGTGAGATCTTAACCCAAAACGTGGTGAAAAGTGTAATGAAACTCGTTGTTCCTCACAAGGAGATAGACCCAATTTATTTCACAAAAATCACGGTTTATATACACGAAGAAACGGTGAAGAAAATAATATGAATATGAATAATATCAACTCTTAGATAAATTCTGTTGTCTCCATATGACAGAATGTTCAGCCGGATCGGTGTGTGGGTAGAATGTTCAGCCGGAAAAATCGGTAACGGAACGCGATGCAATATGTGCAAGAAGTTCACTGAGTTATTTCACAGAGCTGCAAATTATTATTATTAATTTAGTAATATAAGTATAAATTATTAATTGCTGACAATGACATTTGTCACTCTACTATATTTGTTTTCTCTTTTTCGCTTATGCAATAAAGCATCATATTGCCATTTGAGGGGAAATCTCGGCAAGCCTGGATTGTTCCCCTCAAATGGCAATTACAAAAATCTGAAGCAAAATAGCAATGCAAAATAGCAATGCAAAATAGCGTTGTAATTTTGAAAAACCTACAAAAAAATTGAAGATGCTTGTAACACGATAAAAACCACAAAAATATTACACATTTTACGTTCATTTTCATACAAAAATTTCAAATCAATTGCATGACAGTTAAGCTGTCACCGTCTAAATTTTCAATCCGTTACCTCACTGAAAGCGTGCATACATGTAATGTATATCACCTTTCCTATTGAGAAAAAAGAAATTTAAATGTATTTGATTTCAGCCGAATGTATTAATTTAGATCAATTGTTTGATTTGTTTGTATTTTCGAATCCTCCTTTAATCTCGTGTTGCTGATGATGGAAGGTAGACCTTTCGAAATGCATCCTAACGCTTTATTTTATTTAATTAAAAATTGAATTTTCCTTTTATTAAAAAATTTACACCGGTGAAGTCAAGATAAAGGTGTTTTATTCTTTAAACAATAATTTGATTGTGATTTCACGTTTAAAGTTCATTAGAAAAAACATTAAATAACTAAAATTTTATTTCTAGTGTTGTTCAAATGAGAATCAACGAATTAGAACATGAAAGTCTTCCAAAACATAATGTTCTCATTTGCTTTCGCCATTAGACTACTTGTTGGAGCTAATGAATGCAAAGATTCGTTTGAAGGATTTGGCGTGTTTCTAGGTTCAAATGATCATTTTGGACGTTCAGAACCTGGTTCCAACATCGAAGCTGATGTTCTGAACATAGTGTATGAATCGCTAGGCATCAGGTAATTAACATTAACTATATTTCAACTCTCTCAAAATGAATGAATATTGCATCTGGGCCACTGAGAAAACTTTACGAAGCGATTCTCTATATTTCCGGCTAGAGGAAATATTTATGAAAACCTCTTCTTATCACATATTCCAAAGTTCCAAAGTTCGTAGCACTCCCTTCCATTTGACATCATAATGAGCAGTTTCTGGACAGACTAAAGGATATTTTAATTATTGTCCTCTGCAACCGACAATCGAAGCATCCACCTTGAATGATTTAATTAATAATACGGCTGTGTGATTGGGCCCAGCTGCTGGAAGTTGTTGGGTGGTTTTTATGGTGGTTAGAATAGAAAAATAGAAGTCACTTAAACCTACATACCGTTGAAAGTCCCGCTAAGGCAGCGCAGTTACACAGGAAGTGGTTCGCACTTTCTGAAGCGTCTTCGCATCATCTGCACTTCAGATTAGAGATGAGTGGACACGAACCCAAATTAATTTGTCTCGCAATAGATTCCTGCACCAGTTCCTTCATCCGTCTTTGATCTATTACATACATACATATACATACATATTTTTTTATAAGGGTAAGGAAACATTCATACAACTGATCCATTAGCTATCCAGGTAGTGCTGGATTCCGTCTGTCGACGATATACCAACTAAAATCTCCTTCACAACATTACTTAAGGGAGAGAATGCGCTTGCGCGCCTACACTTTCAGACCAGCTGTCTATTTTCGTTGATCATCTCTCCATGAAATTTTCAGCTTCACCATTATCTCTGCAACCACGTTTCACGCCTCCTCGTCGCGACACATCTCTGATATTATGGTATCGGCGTTTAAATCTGGCCTGCTCACATCGCTTCTGTTTGAAACGGGGGCAAGCGAATAACACGTGCAATGTAGTTTCTTCTTCTTTACCACATGCCGTGCAGAAGGTTAACTTCGCGAATCCACAACTATGCACGTACTTCCTAAAGCATCCATGACTCGACAAGAACTGCGCTAGATAGAAATTATTCTCACCGTGTTTCCTATGCATCCATTCGGTGACGTTCGGAATGAGGTTATGGTTCCATTTTCCTCTGTTCGTGGAGTCCCACTCTCGCTGCCATTGTCTCAGTGAGTCGGCTCTTATTTGCGCCCTAGCTGCTTTGCTGTTTTGGCCCTCACTCTCTTTGAGTCTGGAGTCTGTGGCATTCGTTGTCTTTCATGCGTTATGCATATGGGTTCCTCGTTGTCTCTAACGCCTTATCCACGCTTGTACCCCGTATCCAATAGCGCTTGCTTTCAATTTTCATTACAGTCTGCTCGGTTTTTTTGCAATAACTCACGAGCATGATATCGACTTTTTGATGGGCCAGCTTCAGCCTTGCCGTTGTCATCCAACTTTCAACAGTTCCCAACGCCTTCATCGTGACTACTTCTACTCCAACCTTTACGTACAGGTACCCATTACAGGCGCGCCGAGTATAGTATGGCGACCGTGGCCAATGCCACATACGAGCAAGTTCGTATGTGGCGACGCCACATACGAGGAAAATTGTAAATATACTTTTTATTGGCTGAAAAATCTGAATTTTCCAAAATAATAATTAATTTTTGTAAAACGAGTTTTTTGTTAACAAAAAGTTTCGCCTGCGGCGCACTATCGAAGAATGTAAAGAGTCAATCATACTCGCATTATTGATAACATTCTTTGTTTTCTGATGTTCTTTCTTCATTGACTTACCGTAACCGTACCCTTGTCCCGTAACAAACAAAATTCTAAACTGTAGAATTTTTCTTAGAGCAACTTTCATGGAGCTGATCTACTAGTGGACCGAATTCAGGAGAATCCAACATGCCCTGAGAAAAGTCTGATAGATCATGAGATATTTGGGTTTGAAGTTTTGTTACTGTAGATTCACACAGTAACGCCAAAGACACCGAAAGTGTTACTGTGCGCTATGGGACAGGTCATGAATTGCTTCATATATCTTAATCGTTACAGAATTTCTTAACACGAAACGAAATGCGTTTGTTGATGAACTAAATGTGAAGTCTAAAAATGTATTTCAATAAACGAGTTACTGTAGTGTACTTTTATATACAGGTTTATAGACAACATTTAAGGAATTAAAAAAAATCTGCTAAAAGTTTTGGATTTGGGTCTTTAATACCCTGTTTTGCACCCAAAGACTCAAACAGAAGTCTCAGCGTAGCTGTAATCATGTTATCATACATCAAAGTCTAAAAACTTCTAAAAAAGAGAATGCCTCCATATTTTTAAAATGTCTAAGTCAATCCCTTAAATTGTTCGCCACATACGCCCAAAACAAAACTCGGCGCGTCTGACCCATTAGAATCAGATCGTCAGGTAAAGCAATCCTCGCAGCACATCGTGGCAGCGTCAGCCGTAGCGCTTCGTCATATATCGCATTGCACAGCGTTGGTCCCAATATGATCCCTGTAGTTTTTAACGTATGTCGTCACTATATAGCAGAAGCGAGCCCCTCGCCTTTTTTGCTTTCGAGTCTTGTCAACAACGTGTATAGCTTTATTTATAGCAACAATCTTCGACCTCTCTTTTCGAAATTCAAACCGGTCGTCTGACAGTCCGTGCTCGTCTGTTCAGAATCACGGCCTTCAGCAGTTTTCCCATTTCATCCAGCAAGCATATAGGTCTATACGATAATTATAGGACCAGCTTCTGTTTCTTCCAAGTGTCGGAAAAGTCCGTCATCGAGGGACTTCTGCATTGTCAATCTGAACAAGTTCGTCTTCATACAAGCTGTAGTCTTCAGAGATACTTTGGGGATCCCATCTGGTCCCGGCGATTTTTCATTCTTTAACTTTTTGGCAGCTGTCTGGATCTCCCCTGCACTGATCGATCGTTCATGTTCGTCGTCAGTCATAAGGAATATGCGGCCATGCAGTCTGTTCATGTTGTGGTAATAGCCCTCTCACTATGGCACCTAGCTTCTCAAGACAGCATTCTTTTGGCATTGATAAACCTCTAATCGACGTCATAGCTATCCTGACACGCTCAATATATAAAATTTCATAATAATTGAAACACGATACTAAGCGTTTTATCACATCCCGCCTTCCTTTAAAACTACTTTCAAAACTCTCTTTGAATGAATTGTTGTAAACAATATTATTATATTTTGTAGATTATTTCGTACTTCGATTGAACAGCAGTTCTCCCCTGCCAAAGATAAATATGAAATAAAATGCATTGATAGTCGGACCTGCTCATGGATTAATATACATAAAGCGCTTTCATCTTTGGTGAATGTGAAAGTTTTTGCATCGATATGGAGTCCTCCCCATTACATGAAAAACGATTTCTATCAACTTTTGCCTGCGTACGAGACCGCGTATTTATATTTCATTCGAAACATCACAGAAATTATGAAAAAAGACTTTAATATCGAAATCGAAAAGGTGTCGCCTGTGAACGAACCGGAAAACGTTTTTGCTCCATGGGATCATACATTCATGAGTCCATTACAACTTTGCCGGATTATTAAAAGTTATAATGACTCATTAATATCAGTTTGTCCGGAAAATTCGTGGATTTCGGTTACAAACGCTTATTATAACATCTTGGGATGTAATCAACCATGCCACATAAAAGCAACACATTCGTATGCATTGAATACTGATTTAACGTCATCCAACTTTAAATTGGCATATTATGATTTGTCGAGATATTATTACAGGGGAACATCCGGTCCATTATGGATGACTGAAGTATGCAGTACATTCCTAGATTCCGATACAAACGAAATGAATGAAGCTCTAGATTTCGCAACAAATATTGTTAATTTTGTTGGAGCCACTTGCGTACAAAGATACTACTTTTACTATGCATACACCAACGGCCACTCCGGAGAATCTCTGATATGGGGTAATGCCGAAGGAGATCTTTATTTTCCAAAAAAATTTTACGTTTACCAGCTATTTGTTAGAGCCAGTAATACAACAAACGCCCCAACTAAAGTGAAACTTTGCAATAAACCAAATACATATAGTTTGAACACGATGCTTTGCATTCAGTTTGGCGATGTAAATAAAGTGTTTGTAAACAGAGAAAACAGAGACAAGCAACTCCAAATTAGTGAATGCATCTCGTTATATTGTGTAACGGACAATTTTGATTCAATTCTTATTAGCAATGATCTTGTACCACCTAAGTCAGTTTGTCAATGTACAACGCATCTTTAATTTATGTAAACAACAACCCGCTGACTATAAAAGTTACCCACAGAAGTTTCTGTTGTGAATTTGTTTTTAGTATCTCTGATAAATACTAGGTCCCATGTTTTGGGTGGGATCCCTTGACTTATTATTTACCATATTGTTGTATAGATGAAATGCTTGTCAGACTTAAATCAAAATAAAGTATAATTTACCGGTATTCTTTCAATTTTTCGCAAAAGATAATTTAAAATAAATAAATGAAAGTTAAGCAAATTGAAATAACATAGCTTGTGTGCTTTTACTTAATACTTTCGCTGACTTTTGCATCGTGGCCGAGACTGTATGATAGATTTAAAAATTTGCATAGAATTTAGGTGTATGCATTTTGAATATTTCTCCCCAAACCATGAATAATTGCTCAAAAATTGTGAATATTCAGTCTAAAGCTCGTGAAAATGAGTTTTTGCACCCTTACAAAGCAATTTAACTATCGTCACGATAGATAGATAGATATGGAGTTGTGAGTTGTTGGGGGTATGGGCACCTGGAATAATCTTTTGTACCGAATCTCGAAAGTTGTGCCAAAATTCTTTTTCCAAAACAATGAAACATACTGAAAAATTTTGACCGGGAGAGCTGCATATCAGATATCATTGATAAATGTGAGCACTTGAAAAATTCGACATGGCCGCCTTTCAACGAACTGTATGGATGTGTCGCAATTGAAGAGTAATACAACGAGTAACCGAATACTCACTGAGAGGGGAGGGGGGGGGGTATTTTGCGTTGGAACGTTCTCCAGATACTGAAATATGAAATATTCCGATAGCTTTCATCAATTTTTTTTTTAATATCTTTTTTTAGCCCTCGTATTACAATGCCAGACTGTACTTTCCAGTTGTTGGTCTGAACACTTCCTCTTTATCCACTTTGGCGTTGAAATCTCCCAAAAAGATTTTGATGACGTGTACCGGTAGTTCATCGTAGATACTTGCGAGCAATTCATACCAAGTACATGGTCTCAACTTTTGCTGCTATGAAAGGTGATGTAGCCATTATAGCGGGAAATTTGAGAGTCTTTATTACAATCGCTCTCTTGAATAGCTACAAAGTCTATTTTGGCCGTGTATCCGAAAGAGGCGGTATATTGTCTCCATTTTTCCTTGAGCCTTCGTTGCAATGGTTTTTTCCACAATCTCTCACAGTCATGTGTCCCAGAGCAAGCCTCGACTCCAACCTCCTATTCATCGGAGGACCAATTTTGTTTTTGTTTTTTTATGGCAGTCCAACTGACTAGGCCTGCGTATGCTGACGTTGTCTCTTGCCGATGAGGTCATCCGCCACCTTACTAAGCCGTCATCCCAACTTATATTGCTATCAACACACTATTTGACCGCAGTATAATGTTTTTTAGAAATATTACAACATTTACATGGTGAGCTCTGGCAAAAGTCATAGCCACTCTTTTTCCATGTCGATTAGCACATTGTAGACACTTAAAAAAATATCAATTATAAAATATCAAAATATCTAAAACGCATTTTCTGGAAGCCACGATTTTTTGAGGGGGTGATCTCATCATTAACTTTACTTGCCCATTACATGGGACTTAAAATACCACTTAAAATCTAAATTTGAGAACCACCCTAATATATATTCCATAAACTACAGAAGTGCGTCACCCTCTCGCCGAAAATCCAATAAAGTATTTTAAGAATCAACTAGAAGTACAACTTCTAAAGCTAAAGTGCACCATTCGTTGTAGTTTCTCCGTAAAATATTATATTTAGGATTGGGCTATCTTGTATCTAGTTAACCTCAAGGATCAGTACTGGGAGCCATTCTATTCATACTATACATCAATGACTTGCCTGACCACCTAAAACACACATGGACTAATTTGTTTGCTGACGACACCCTGATTTACATATTTGGGAAGGACTTAGATGAAATGAGACGGGTAATGAATAGAGACCTGGAAATTGTAAATGAATGGCTCAAGCTGAACAGGTTAAAATTAAACACTAAAAAGACTAAATGCATGGTAATTGGCTCAAAACAAAGCGGAAACTTGACGATGGAAGGTGAAGAAATTGAAACAGTGGAACAGATTAAGTACTTAGGAGTAATAATTGACGACAAACTGGACTTCAAGGAAAATTTCAATTACGTGTGCAAAAAGGTTGCGAAAAAGGGCGGTGTGCTAACGAGACTATCAAAAAATATTACGTTGAATGCTCGAAAAAACATCTACGAATCCATTATCGCTCCTCACTTTGACTACTGTTCAACTATATTATTTTTGAGTATGGCCTATGTTTGAGGAACTTCAAAAATTACAAAATCGTACTATGAGGGCGACGTTACGATGCAGCAAATACAAAAGTGTAAAATGGATGATTGAGTCATTAGGGTGGTTGGGGGTAAAACAAAGAATCTACAAAACCACTTTGTCGTTCATTCATCGATTAAAAATGAGGAAATTGCCCACATATTTAAACGAACTGGTGAAGTACAACAAGGATATTCATAACTACCCAACAAGATCTAGGGACAATTTTCATCTTAAAATTACAGAAACCAGGAGAGCTCAGAACAGCGTTTTATACAAAGGGACAATGTTGTACAATACACTGCCAAATGAAATCAAGAGTGAAAATAATGTGACAAACTTTAAACTAAAATTAATAAATCACCTGAAAGAGACAATTAATGTAAATTAAAAATGAATTGATTGTGTTAATTTTTAATGAGAAATCTATAACAAATTGTAATTCAATAGCTTTTGCTAAATAAATGTTATTCATTCATTCATAACGTAGAAAACTTTCTTCGTTTTGTTACTTTATCAATTTACCTGTTAGTCTAGATAATTTTGCAAGAAAGTGTTACATTAGATTAATGGCCAACCGATTTTATTTTCATCTTCTCCTTTTTCAATTGCTATTAACAATCTTTGGTCACTGTTTCTTCAAATACTCATCTAGTCAAAAGCCAAATTCGTGTGTGTCCCTACGAAGCTACGTTATTTACTATTTAATTAAGAAAATATTCCTTTGTCCATATAATTACACTCTGATTGATACTCTAAATTCCAAAGCCATATGTCAGAAAGTTCCCTATTATTACTTTAGCATAATATTATTGCTTTCGTATAATTGATCTAATTTTAAGTTGTTGAAAATGTTCAAAATAAATTAATGTAGAGATGTTGAATATAAAGTGTTAGTATAACAACCAATTAAACTAAAAAATTTTATTTTGTCTATCCATTAATTTGAATACACACATTCTTAATTTATTTTATTTTATACATGCTACCATTAATACTGCCATGATTAGAAATCATTACAAGTTAAAGTGCACACCCCATGTAAATTTAATGGAAACTCCTCCTAAGTCGGTAACATGTTTTCAAAGCCGAGCACGTATACTGTACATAGTACAATCGAATGATAACGTTGCTTTTCTTAAGCAAATATCCAGGAACTTCACTATTTATAGATCTCTGAATAATGTAGCCTGATTCGACTTGAATTACTTAGTGAAGAAAATTGAAGATTACTGAGAAAACAGGTGAAAAACTGTATTAGCATCGCAATTCAAAAAGGCAACGCAGCATCGAGTGATTCCACCATCAAAGGATTGATTGATCTACCTTTGATTATTGACTTTCAAAAATTTCGCTATGTTGTTACAAGTCTACATAAACTTCGTTATCTGTGTTATAAAAATAAATCGCAGTGTTGATTTTCTCAGACTTGATTTAGATGATGATGATAATAGAAACAATTGAAAAATAAATTATTTAAACCTGAAAATTAACGAAAAATAGGTGTTTTATTAATTTCAAGACAAATCATGTTCATTGGGGTAGTTAGTTAGCTTCGTTTATAGTTACTAGAAATATAAAATTATTATAGATTTACTCCAAATTCAGCGGCGCACAGAGAGTGAATCTGAAGTCTCCATTTTCCAAAATCTATATCTTCGGTTCTAGACTACGTATCTTAACTAATTTTTATTTTAAATCTTGCAGAAATATCACAGCTTCAAGCTTGTTAAAGACCCACCAGAATTTTTGGTATTTTGTAACTACACTCAAAAAAAAGTTTGAAAAGAATTAAGAAAAAATTCACTCAATTTTTTTTTTGTACTGGGCCGATCATGTTTTTCATCACTTAAATCTTCGATATCAAATATTTCTAGACCGACCTTTAATCCGATTTCTGTTCTAGATTCTCTATTAAATTTCGTTCACGCACGTATTTTTCAACATTTTTCTGATTTACTTTTCGAAAATTTCTTCGAAAAGGGGTCTTATGCGTTTACCACGACGTTTGTAACCATCCCAATTTGGACCAGGGAGTAGGGGTGGGAGCATCGACCATGGTCCTTAGATGAATCAGCAATAAAAAAATGTCCGTCCGTCCGTCTGTCACCGCGATAACTTGAGCAAAAATTTACTTATTTCCAAAAACTTTTTTTCCTGAAAGATAATCAAAAAATCTTTCATGGGATTAAATCTAGTCACTGTCGGCCCCAGGGCCGCCGAGCTAGGGTCATTTGAGTGGTTTTTGGTCTTTCGCTCTTAACTTAAGTGAATCTTTTCAGATTTTGATCAATTTTTTTTTTTTGAGAATTTTTTTTATTTTGAGCTCTTGGACTCAGCCAGACTGAGTCTCTACTAGGGCCAAACGTGTTTTTACAAAAATCTGGTTAATCTTATCCGATTTTCAAGAACTTTTCTTTTCCTGTCGATCAAAAATCGATCAAAAACTTTCGAAGTTACGGTCGAAAAAGGGGTCAAAATTGTGGTTTTTTTAATGTTGTGGAACTTTTTCACTTATATCTCTGCAAAATTAGACTCTAGTGTCCTTAGTGTTGGCCAAAATCACGCTACGCGACCCGATATTTGTTGGTTTTTCGTGAATATTCCTCTAATGATTACGTTTTTCGTGCAGTGTTTTTGACTTTTTTGTCTATGGAAGTACGGGTCAGAGCCCTTTTCAATATTGCCCTTTCGACAATTTCCAGTTCAATTTAGTGAGGACTTAATTGCATATACTTGAGAGTTCCGGCAATAGATACGTTCGATTCTTTTTGCAACATCTATTCTGTTTGCCACATCTATTCCGATACGTACGGGTCCTTTGTATATGTTTTATAAAACAATTTATCAGCGCTGACTGCTATGAGTTACAACAAATTCCACTTGTCAAAACTTTTTTTGTTTCTTGCATTGGTAAAATCTTGGTTTCAAATAAGGTAAAATATATCCATCTCTCCCAAAACGTGCACTTCGATGGGCAACAATCTAAAAATGCATTTAAAAAAAGTTTTCTTCCTTGAAATCTTTCTAGGGAGATCCTGAACACATTTCCGACGTGGGCGTTTTGAAAGAAAAAAACTTTCTTTTTTCAACCCACCCTAATTCCTAGACCTTTCAATCAAAAATTTTATTTTCGAAAATCTGTAGTGGTTTACTCGAGCTATGTACCAAAAACCTAAATACACCTTAACGGCCCCAACTCACCGGCCCTTGGCCCAAAAATGCACAGATTCAATCTCATAAAATTTTCAGGTAAAAAACGATTTTGAAAATCGGTTTTACTCGAGATATCGTGTTGACAGACGGACGGACGGACGAAATTGTTTTTGCATTTTCCTCTTATTTTGACCTTAAAACGAAAAACCCACCAACTACCGGGCTCCGATCCGGCTGGTTACACACGTCGTGATTCTTCTTCTTCTTCTTCTTCTTCCTTAGCCTTTTATATCCACTGCTGGATGTAGGCCTCCCCCATAGATCGCCACTTTTTCCGGTCCATTGCCACTTGCTGCCACGTCGTGCCTGCCGTTCTTTTGATAT
>WJQU01003141.1:0-20021 GCA_029228625.1 Pseudolycoriella hygida
TTTTTTGTCGGGTTCGGTCGGGTCGGGTTTTGATTTTCGTTTTCTTTTTTCATTTCGGGTCGGGTTTGAAATTTTTATTTCGGGTCGGGTTTGATTTTTTAATTTGGTTCGATTTCGGTCGGGTAAATAGTACAAACTACATCGGGAAATCGTGATTTATGGTAGCCGGGAAAATTTGGACTCGGTTCCCGGGAAGAAAACGTTATTGCCGATTGTTGCCAATTTTATTCACCTGCAATTATGAATTTATCTAAGTTTGTTTGTGTGAGTGCTTTAGTTGGTAACCAGCTGGTTCAGAATTTTATGTCGGAAATTTGAATTTGGCGATTGTATTTACTTTTACTCGTTGTCCCACCGAAAACTTGTCATTACATGTATATGTCCACGCCCCGGAAGTTATACATTACATGGAAGTTTTACGCATCAGAATAGAATTGACAAACAGAGTTAATGTTACAAAATGACTCGAAAGTATTTGAGTAAATATTGGCTTACGTCCACATTAAAATTGTATTGGAAATTGCCGATAGGCAATATTGAAAATCTCATCCGAAGCAACGGTGTAAAAAATCCTTCTGAAAGCACAAAATTCACCCCAAAAAAAAAAACGAAAATGCTCATCTCATTTTTCTGCACAACATAGCAAAAAACAATTTTTTTTGGGCTAGGGCCGACCTGAGGACCGACCTAGGGCCCTCAGTAGAGGCCTTAGACACATACTTCCACAGACAAAAATGTTTCCCTCAATTTGCTCCCCAACATAGAATTTTTTTTTTTTTGGTTAGGGCCGACCTTAGAACCGACATGAGGCCCACTTGAGCCTTAAGCATAGGCACAAGTTTCTTCAATAAATTGTCCGCCATGCCCAGATCTTTCAAACAAAAACAATTTTTCGAAAATCGGAAAAGATTTACTCGAGTTATGTACAAAAAAGAAGGGTCCTAGCAGAGACTCGTTTTTAGTTTAGCTAAGTCCAAGGAGTCAAATTCCAAAAAGTTTCTTCCATAAATTGTCGGCCATGCCCAGATCTTTCAAACAAAAAAAAATGTATGAAAATTGCAAAAGATTTACTCGAGTTATGTACAAAACACCAAAAATTTCTCTAACGGCCCTAGCTCAGTGGTCCTTGGGCCAACAGTGCCCAGATTCAATCCCATAACAAATTTTTCGAAAAAAATGTTTTTGAAAATCAGTTGAGTTTTACTCGAGTTATCGTGTTGATGGACGGACGTGCGGACAATTTTTATAGTGTTGATTCGTCATCTAAGGACCATGATCGATACTCCCCCTACTCCCGGGTCGAACTTCGGATAGTTACAAACGTCGTGGTAAACGCAATAGACCCATTTTCGAATAACTTCGTTCTTCGTACGGGTCTAAAAATGATCTAGCCTCTGACCCGGACGGGTTGTAACCAGGGGGGGGGGGTGGCAGTCCTTTGTTTTTATTTGTGCAAGTAACACTCAACGTGAAGTTAGCTGCAGTTGCGACCGAAGCTGACTTCATTGCAAACAAAATCAGCTGATTTCATTAATAAGTCAGCTGACTTCATTGAAAGTTTCAATAATCAGCTGATTTTGCTTGCTATGAAGTTAGCTTCGGTTGCAACTGCAACTAACTTCACGTTGAGTGTTACTTGTACAAATAAAAACAAAAGACAGCAACCCCCCCTGGTTGTATCGGCGGATTGTTATTATTATTAGTTGTATACCTCGCTTTCGGCTCGGGATACAAACTCTACTCTCGTCAAAAAACAGTTTTCGAAGTTTTTTGCTTAAAAACACCCATTTGAGTTTGGCTCATTTCAGAAAATTGATCCTTCATGCAATGACTTACTTCCGCACCTCCTACTGTAATCTACGTTTTCCTGTCGAGGTCGGAAATCGAAAAATTTCCAACTTAGGACTCAGACAGTTCTGCTAATACAGAGATACGAATGATACGATATGAAGGTCTCATATACATTTTCAAACAGCGCCATCTTAAAATAACGTTCTTTATATGACACAATGGAGGGCGTAAGACAACATAGCCGAACGCAGTAAGTAGTTGGTAATAATTTCTTTCATCTCTTAGTTTATACATTGAGGCGTAACTCATTTACGTGTTAGGTTTAAAAAGTTGTCTTAAAATTATATTTTTAAGAGACCAGCAAAAAAACAAACAAATAAGCGAACAGGCTAGCTAAATGATTAGTTGTTTACACATCAACATAATAACGCTGCTAATTTCGAACACAACAAACAGTTTCAACCAAAATGATAAAAACTTATTACTCTTTTTCATTACACACAAAGCCATCATAATAATTTAATTTTTTTGTGACATTCATTTTTTCAAATTATATCCATCCAGTTGAATGTATCTACATTTTTTCCAAACTTATAATTCATTGAAATCATTATATTGTTTGGTGTATAATCTTTTGTTGAAATCGTCATATATCATTTTAATACCTCCGGGATTTTTTTAATGCAACATTAAAACAAATTTATTTCAATTTGAAATAATACTTTGGTTTTTTTCGCTTCGACGAGAACAAAAAAAAATTATTTGTTTCATTATAAAACCCTCATTGAGTGCGAATTTTTGTCGAATCTTGTTTTTATCATCAATTTGTATGTGGGATTAACGACGTAAGGCGTTATACGGTGACAAAGTTCATATTTACAAAAAGTAATTGCGATTACTCGGAGACGACGACGTCACACTGATTGAAGGTGGACGACGACAACATTCGAATGTCCAAAATTGTTTTTAAGAGATTTGCTAGACGGGCAATCAAATTAAACTTGTTTTATGCAAATTTATGTGGAACGACAATTCAAATGTGGTTCCATTGAAACAATCTCCCAGAAATGCTATGAAACGGATGTATGCCAATGTCGTTCAATTGCATTTGGAGGGCGGAGAGAATACGGTTGCATTGGTGGAAATCAATTAAAATTCGAGACATAATCTTGATGCGAAAAAATTGAATTTTTTTCCATTTTAACTTCAGAATATAGCAGCAATTGGGTTTTATTATACGCTTTGCATATCCATAACACAAAATGTGTTTTATTGCGTTTTTCCCAACCCTCAACCGATTCGAAAAAAAAACAAAAATTATTGTCCTTTTTTTATTTGCAATGATGCAGTTATTCTGCTGTATGGAATTTTTTTTGCTGCACATACATTTTGTGTATCACATATAAAATTCTGATATCATCCCATCCGCAATTGGATATATCCTTACTATAAACACAGATAGTTTACCGGGTTTGATATTGAATATATGCAAATTGACTGGCAGTGGTATTGGTGTACATTGGTTGCATATTTGCATACCACCCAGCAATAAATCTTTCATGTAGCAAAATTGAAAAGTTTCGACGAGAAATGTTACGCGAATCATAAATCAGGTTATTAGTCTTGCCGTTGTCTTTCGGTTTTCTATTTTGGTTACAACAATTTCTGTTTGTAAAAGCAAGTACAAAATGCTGAGCTTTAAAGTTTTTAATTAATTTGAGTTCTTAGAAGCGCAACAGGAAGGATCTTTCATCGTCAAAGGTAAAATATGCAAAAACATCAATAAAGATCTCTGTACGTCAAATTTATTTCTAGACTCAAACTTAATTATATTCGGATTTTAAACTCGACCTAGGACACTGTCTTGATCCTTAAGACCTATGGTGTCATGGAAAACGACTTCTACAAAATATCGAAAAATATTTTTTGATCTGCGGCACACTTTAGGATCGATCTAGGGTCCTAAAGAAAACTTCGGTAGCATTTTTGTACACTTCTCCACTGAATTAAGTCTATTTGATAGATCCGAGAGCCCATGCCAACTAATTGCCACGAAATTTTCCCCCGTTTCCTGAGATCCGCTTCTATCATTCGACATTCACACCCTAACCAGTAACATTAAAAATTGGATTGGAAATTGCCCAAAAGGCAATATCGAAAACCCGTCCGAAGCAACGACGCGAAAAATTAGAAAAAAAAAATTCTCACAAATTTAAACAAAAAATTTGTACTTGGGCCGATCTTAGAACTAGAGGCGTGCGCCCGTAAAAAAATCAGCAGCGGCGCAAGCACTTTTTGATTTTAGTCGGCGGCGGCGAAAATCGGCGCAAGTCAAATTTCTTTTCCACGGTGGTGGCGAACATATTTTAAAGCTCTATGGCTGGCGGCGGAGCTTTCTAAATGAAACTTGAATTTTCAACTTTTTAATTTCATTTTTTGTCTGAATGTTGATATTAATTACGCCGCAAAAAAAGGTCGGCGGCGGCGGCGATGCATTTTTCTTACTTTTTGCGGCGGCGCAAATTGGTGCTCGTTAAAAATAGTTTCAGCGGCGGTGGGGCCCTTTTTTTAAATTTTTCGGCTGGCGGTCGGCGCACATCTCTACTTAGAACCGACCTAGAGCACTAGGAGAGGCCTGTGACCCATACTTCCATGGACCTCTTTTTTTTCTACAACATTGTACAAACAAACCCATTAAAGGAAAATTCACGAAAAACTACCCGTGATTGCTCGAGTGGCGTGAGTTCATTCCACACTAAAGACCCTACAGCCCTAACCACTCAACAGATTTTGACTAATTTAATTTTCATAATTTTGTGAGGTTCATATCTTTCATTCAAAACATTGAAGAGCTAATTTTGCAACGATTTAAATCAAAAAGTCTCACCAACCTTCGAAAAACAACATTTTTGACCACTTTTACGACCGTAACTTCGAAAATTCTTAACCGATTTTGCCTAAGTTCAATTCTGTATAAAATTTTTCGATTAGGAAATAGGGAATTTTTGGGAATCTGATAAGATATACCCAATTTATGTGAAAAAACACGTTGGGCTATAGTAGAGACTCAGTTTTAAAGCCCTCGCTGAATTCAAGGGATCAAAATAAAAAAAAATTCTTCCGTAAATTGTCGGGCATACGTAGATCTGTCGAACAAAAAAAAAACATCTACGAAAATCGGAAGATATTTACTCGATTTATCATGTTTACAGGCAAACAAAAAAATTGCTGACTCGGCATCAAGGGTCCATGATCCCCACTGCTCCCCCCTCAAATCGAATGATTACAATCGTAGTGATAAACACATAGGACTCGTACTTCGTATGTGTCCATAAAGTTTAACTCTGATTCGTACTGACTTCCAAACTCAGGAGTGAGTTCTCGATAAATTTGACTCAATGCGAGACAATGATGCCTTTGCTAAAATCAAAGCCGACGTTGCTGCCGTTTGTGCTTGGGCAAAAGAAAATGGGTTATTGCTAAATGACACATGGCTGCGTACTTGAGCCCATAATCTGCGAATAAAGAAGGCAGCCTGGTGCTGAGCATCTGTTCTTACTAAAGAGGAGGCATGAGTGAGTTCTATACGTCACATAAGTTTCAACTCGGCACCAGACTGCGTCCTTGAGCTATGACACTTTGAATGCAGAGGGCAGCAGGAGCCTGGTGCCGAATTGAAACTTATGTGACGATGGCGTGTAGAACTCACTCCTGCCTCCCCTTTAGTAAGAACAGATGTTCAGCACCAGGCTGTCTTATTTATTCCCAGCTTTAGCTTTCAAGTAGGCAGCCTGGTGCCGAATTCGATGGTGTTACTCACTAATAACCTCACTTGTCCTTCCAGTTAGGCGTAGTCAGAATTTCAGCACCAGGCTGCCTTGATTGACGAGGTTTTACCTTTCTTCAGACGCCCTCTAAGTGTATTTCTATCTTATATTCACATGATTGACTCTTAACTTTTTTCTACACATGGAAGTTTATTATTAAAGTTGCCATTGAGCATTTGTCTGCATCCATGCTTAGTTATATTTAAAATTGTAGTTAGTTATCGTAGAACATTTATATTTGAAATGTCTTGTCATAGGTTCGATGTGAAAAGTGGTTTATTAAAAAGACTACAACAACAATATTTTTCCTTGGCGAAACGAATGTGAATCTAAAGCATTAAACAATTGCAAATAGTTTGATTTACTGTGCCAGTGTATGTTTAAAGCATGAAAAGAGGACTAAATTTTTATCTAAAAAAAAGATCTGCTCGTAATGCTGTCACAATTTATTTTTTCCAAAGTAATTTGTCACACCAACAATCTTAAATCAAAATCTAATGGATGTCTGATTTACAAGCACAGAGTACGAGTATGTAATGCTTTCAATCTATGGTGTGTTACCCAACCGCACAATCAAATGATTTAGTTAACAATTCGCATTGACTTGATGTAACCAGCAAATTTAAATGTGTAAAAAATACTTTCGTTTTGCAATTCAAATTTCATTTATCATTTTGCACACTTTTTTCCGAGATCGAAAGAAAAGACTTGATGAAATATTGGCTACAGCCTTGATTCTTATGTTGTATGAAAGATTTACTAGTTATTCGTATAGGCAGGCGTTGAGTTTTAGGTACTTCTATTAGGATCTGTGTTTTGAGATGATAGATCGTTTATTGAAAGAATCAGAAGTCTACAGTCCACATGTTCTCCTATACTTGAGGGATAACATGCACAAGAAGGTTACGATTTGGCAGGAGGTACGAGGTACGAATAATCTTTAAATAAGAATTCCTACCTCATATTGATACTTAAATCGACAGGGCCCTACTTTCAATATTCGAGAGATGAGATAATCTCCACATTTTTACCATTTCTGGGGAGAATTTCTCGTAAATGTCAAAATTGTTATGAAAATTTCTCGTTTATTTCTTTCAATGTATTCTGGTCGGGAGAATTTTTTCTCGTTTTGTCGAGTTAAAATGTCACAAAATATTAAAAACATGGTCGTTGACATGACAAGACATAACATCTCTCGTTCTGAGCTGTCCTTCCACTCGCCCACATTAGGCGGTGCTCATGTCAGCCTTGCTCGTGTGATTCATATGCATGAAGCGCATAAGACCGCATCCGATAAAAACGATGTTCTTCGAGAGTAACTTTTGTTAAAAAAAAAATTGTCAATTTCAAAAAAGTACCTCAATAGCTATATAAATTCATTGTTTTTTCATCTATTAGTTGAGCTACTTTCTTGCGATTGCTTAGTTTTTTTAATGACATTTTCGTAAGAAGATAGGTCTGCACACTTGGTGAGGAAAATTTGAAAACATTGTATTAGTTTGGTTGCGTACTTGAGCCCTGCTCCTAGGAATGAAGAAGGGAGCCTGGTGCTGAACATCTGTTTTTACCAAGAGTTAGATCTATACGTCACATAAGTTTCAACTAGGCACCAGGCTGCGTCCTTGAGTTATGACACTTTGAATGCAGGAAACAGCAGCAGCCTGGTGCCGAACTGAAACTTATGTGACATATAGAACTTGCTACTGCTTCCACTTTGGTAAAACAGATGTTTAGCACCAGGCCCAAGGTCCCAAGTACGCAGCCTGGTGCGCAACTAATAGCGTCACTTGTTCTTCCATTTAGGCGTAATCAGAATTTCAACACCAGACTGTCATCTTTTGCAACGTTTTACCTTTTGTCAGACACCCTATTTTGATTTTCAAAAACTGTTCAAAGTGTTCTTGTCTCAAATGCAATCATTCTCTGTCACAATTCTTCAGATTGAATAGATCCTATCAAATGTAATGTTTTTCATTTATAACCAAGACAATAACAAAATTAATTGTCCTTCATTAATAAACACACATTTAAAATTGAAATCCTTTGGCATGTCTCCCTATCCAAAACAGAGAAATTAAAATACAACACAACTCTGTAAGTCTGCGTTTATCCATTAAAGTTTTTCTCATAAAAAGGGTTAATAAAGGAAATGCCCCGCCGTCGTTTCTTTTTTTATGATACATAACAAAATACTGTAATTCCAACTATATCAGCTCTACAGACACATTGTGATTAATTTTATTGAATTATAAAATGTGGGTTTTCCGCATAAGAAATAACCTTTTTTGCGGTGATTAATCGAATGAAAAATAATTATGAAAGATTAATATTGAATTGTGTAGAATTGAGTTTGGAGAAGAATTCGATGGGGGTTGGTTGTTAGCTTAATGTGTTCAAGGGAATGAGTGAACTCATTTTTTTAATGAAAATTATTTAAAAAAAAACTAAAGAGTCCATGGGGAGCAATAATAGCAAATGAAATTATCTGAATACATTTTTGAATTTTGCTGCTTTAACCTTGTTTACCATGAAAAAAGTGTTGGATGAAGACAGATAAAAAATGGAGTTCATTTTATGTATTGCCTCTAAATTGGCTGCTTCGCTACGGATTCAAAAATTATTCTCCTTCTCTAGGCAGTTATGATGACAAAGATCATCTCCGGTTCAATTTGGAGATCTCGCGTATTAATTTACATGAGAAAAACCAGTAGCTCAACGTTTGGATTGTAATTTCTCTCTGTTGAATTAAATTAGAAAGATTTCCGTACAACGTTTTTCAATTCATAACAGATGGATCAAAGATGGAAATCAATGGATCGAAGATGAAAATAGATGGATCGAAGATGGAAATAGAAGGAGCGAAGATGGAAACCGATGGATCAAAGATGGAAATAGATGGATGGAAGGTAAAAACAGAAAGATATAAGATGTAAATAGATGGATCAAAGATAGAAATAGATGGACCGAAGATGAAAATAGATGGATCAAAGGTGGAAACAGAAAGATCAAAGATGTAAATAGATGGATCCAATATGGAAATAGATGGATCAAATCAATGGAAATCAATGGATCGAAGATGAAAATAGATGGATCGAGGTTGGAAATAGAAGGAGCGAAGATGGAAATAGATGAATCGAAGATGGAAACAGATGGATCAAAAATGTAAATAGATGGATCAAAGATGGAAATAGATGATTCAAAGATGGAAATAGATGGATCAAAGACTGAAATAGATGAATCGAAGATGAAAATAGAAGGATCGAAGATGGAAATAGATAGATCGAAGATGGAAATAGATGGATCGAAGATGTAAAACAGATGGAAATCCGCAGAAAAACATTTAGCAGAGTGAAATACAATCTTCATATTACACAATATTCTTCTATATTTTGCATGCGATGTTTTTTAGAGTTATTTTTTGATGACTGATTGAAAACTATTTTTGTACTAAATTACAAAAGCTAATACAAAAATAGGGACGTAGTCCATCCTTGTTGGGCACATTGTACTTCCATGATTGGACATTGTACTTCCATGATTGGTTCTAGGGCGTTATTGCGGTGAATAATAATGATGATATTGGCGAGTTAGCTGGTTCTATTGCAGGTTGTAGGTATCAATATATAAATTTTTAGGATCTAATCCTATTCAGTACTGGTGCTGTTGATGCGTCTAGCCAGTCGCTGTCTGTGATAAATGCCAAAACATTAGTGGAAATTCTTTGAAATTTTCTTTGGTGAGATATATTTCTCCTAAGTGCTTCGTCCTCAGGCTTGCCAAAGTTGGGCAATGGGAAGAACTGACGTAACCCTCACAATTTGTATCGCCCACTCGATGCGTTACCGCGTTTTTTTTGTCACCCACACATTGCGCTAAAAACCCGACGCGTTGTGACGTTATTTTTTAACGCCCACACTTTGCATCAAACTTTGGTGAATTTCGTAAAAGGGAAAATTCTCTATTCCAGAGCAAATATGAATTTCCAGTCCAACCTTCTGTCCGATCTTCCGTAAACATAGGAACATAGATTTATTGTCTCGACAATTTTTATTGTTCACTTGCATTTGTTAGTGGGCGATGTGAAGGACATGTTTTGAAAATTTTTGTAGCCCACGTGGGGGATAATAATTTGCAACACATGTCCATGTATTTCATATTGCCCACTAACAAATCTATGGAAAAATAGTGGGTGATAAAACGAAACGGTGCGGCATAGCGACAATAAATCGAGAGTCGCTTCCCTGTCTTG
Source organism: Pseudolycoriella hygida (assembly GCA_029228625.1). NCBI lineage: Eukaryota > Metazoa > Arthropoda > Insecta > Diptera > Sciaridae > Pseudolycoriella > Pseudolycoriella hygida. Next base: position 9,868 of record WJQU01003141.1, read on the forward strand.
CCAATTCGTCGACCCAGATCAAGTTTTTCTCTTGATAACGTTTCTAGGCTATCTCGACTGCCTTATTGATCTGATAAATATGCGTCACAGAGACATACATTGTAAGTGGACAATGAACAAAATAGTGGAACGAAGAAAGTGTTTCTGAATACATTGAATCCACTGTGTTTTAGCAACGCTTCATAACTCACTAAATTTTAAATTTTTCGCTAGAGCAGAAGAAACTTGTATGGGAGTTAAATATCTTCTCTTTCGAATGAGAACGATTATCAACTTGTTTGCTTACATGATAATGTAATGTAAATACGTTGTTGTTAGTCCTTGTAAATTACAAAAACAGACTTGTGATTGCTTTCAAACTGAGCTACCAATTTTCAATTCGCCGGAAAAATATCGCTTCGAATAAACAAAAACGTTTATCCAAACGAATATCAACAAACACATTCTAAGAGAACATGGTTAATTGTTCGTCATAGCTCATATAATAAATCTTAAGCGCTAAGTCCCACACAAAAATATTGCTTGAATAATAACGAAATAGTCCAAAAATACATATTCCACCTTAAGCCCATGCCACAATAAACAGCACATCTTCGCATATGTGACACACAATCATATTTCATTTAAACAAAATCCTTTTTTCCCTTTTTGCAAATATTATCACGCTAAAATGATGCTATAATCAAAATCCTCTTTCTAATACACCAAAATTTCCAGCATTAAACACTTAAAATGTATGTCATAATAAAATTCGACAATTATTTCTTGTGTTTCGTTGCAAATTACATCGCATTAAAACAAGTGCTTTTACCAGGCATTTATCATTTGAAGACTGTGTGTAGCGTTCGGATGAAGAGGAAAATGAAAAACGTTTGGCAAATGGTGCTTTAAAGTATGGTGGAGGGACTATACACTCGTTTCTCCATGCATTTTATTTCTATGATCTTAGTAGGTACATTAGGCCCCATTTATACGCTATAACCCTATGGAGTGTGCAGATGAATAGAACCATTAAAAGCTCTAAATGTTAAATGGTGGAATGGGATCGACGATGATGGTGGTGTATTTACCATTGGAGTCGTCGTGTTACTAGAACCGAAGCATAGCATCGCAACGAGAATCGGAGATGACCAATAGTTGGTGGAGCTTTTACGTTTGTTGTTCTTTTTGTTACTCCACGTACTACATATCGATCTTTTTATTAAAGATTGGTGAAAAGGAGACATCAATTAATCACGTGGAAGGCAAGATGCGAGACTAAAGTGATAAGAGTGTTGTCACTTGTTGAAAAAATAGGCTTTCTACCGCTCAAATATTAGGTTTCTTAAACACAGAGAGTTTGAAATCCACTGAACTTCGTATGATTAATCAACTCAATGATCAAATTCTGCGGGGCATTGTTTCTTTTCAAGCATGATCTATGTAGAACATAAAATCGCTTTATTTACCACAAAGCAGATAGAAGATAAGTATTTTTATCGTGTTAATGCTGATGTTCGTATGTAATATCTACATACAAATGTATTTGTAAAGAATATTGTTAACGCACAGCCTGCAGGACGAGAGAATATAACATACAGAAGTCTCGAAGGAAGGGGTGGATGCTCTTTTTTCGTGTAGACAGTTTATGCACAGCTGTGGCACAAGATAATGTTCAGAAAACCACCCTTAATGATGTACGTACAGTCTGTGTGGCAAAAATGTTCACCATTTCTCATAATACTGGATTTAAGAGCCAACTTTTGTTAGACAAATGAATCGAGCATTTTCAGATATTTGAACGAAATTTTGCTGCAGACTGTATTCAACTCATACTTTAACCGGGACTCATTATTTACATCTTTATTTGGCCGTATTCGAGAAATTAATTTCTCATAAAAAATCCCTATACATAGCTTCAGCTCGTCTGTGAACAAAATTTTATAACTGTGTGCCGTGGATGGTGGAATATGGCAAACGGTTTTGTTTCACTCTATTATGTACTTTAACTATGGAGCATTTTATCTCTTTTCATGGCATTTTAATGTTTATTGAGCGACGATATTTTCTTTAGCTTCTTGTGACGCTTTTATAAGGGTTGGGAGAATTGCTCGCTTTTACTGTAACCTTATAATTATGTTATGTTTTCTATGAGATGAGAAAAACATGTTCCAGGAATTATTTCCGTTCATCAATTTGGAATTTAATTTTAGGGCAAAATAATAAACATGTTCCTGGTTGGTCTATGGAATATATGAAAAGGAGGAGGATATAAGACCTATCCGAAGCCATTGCAGCAAAATGTCACAACTGATAAGAATGTTGACAATTTTTTTAAGTCAATAGAGTTGATGAACTGAAAACTTGTCCCCATCGTGTAAAAAACATATGCAAGGGAGCCGTACGCATCAGAATAAATGTGGCAAACAGAATAGATGTTACTCTTAAGTGTATGATGTTCACATTAAATTGCACTAGAAATTGCCGAAAGGGCAATATTGAAAACCCCGTCCGAGGCAACGACGCAAAAAATCTCTCCAAATCCCTAAAAAAGCCTAAAATTTAAAAAGAAATTTCCAAAGAAGTTTGAAGAAAAAATTAAAAAAAAATGTTTTCACACACACAAAAAAAAGTTTTTTTTTGCACGAGAATCGACCTTAGAACTGATCTAGAGCACTTAGGAGACGCCTCTTACCCACACTTCTATACAAAAAAATTCGCCTCTTTTTAGGCCCGTACGTCGTGCTTCGAAAGGGGGTTTATTACGTTTACCACGACGTTTGTAACCAGTCGAATTTCCACCCGGGAGTAGGGGAGGGGGGCATCGATCATGGTCCTTAGATGACGAATCAACGGATTTTCAAGAGCATTTCTTCCTGAAAGGTAATCAAAAAGTCTTTTATGTGATTGCATCTGGGCACTGTCGACCCAAGGGCCCCGAGCTAGGGTCGTTTAAGTGGTTTTTAGTCTTTTGTACATAACTCGAGTAAATCTTTTCTGATTTTCATATATTTTGTTTTATTTGAAAGATCTGGACATGACCGACAATTTGTGGAAGAAACTTTTTTGAATTTGAGTCCTTGGACTTAACTGGGGCACTACAAACGAGTCTCTGTTAGGGCCCTACGTGTTTTTTGTACATAACTCGAGTAAATCTGATCCGATTTTCAAAATTTTTGTTTGTTTGAATGATCTTGGCATGACCGACAATTTGTTTAAGAAACTTTTGCCTGTGCTTAGGCTCAAGTGGGCCTAATGTCGGTCCTAACGTCGGCCCTAACCAAAAACATTTTTTTTTGCTATGTTGTGGAGAAAATTAAGATGAACATTTTCGTCTAACTGGAGATGAATTTTGTTTTTTCAGAAGGGTTTTTTACACCGATGCTTCGGACGGGTTTTTCAATATTGCCCTATCGGCAATTTCCAATTTTATTTAATGTGGACGTAAGGCAAAAAAGTCTACTAGACCAAAAATGATCAAAAAAAAATCGAAGACGTTGGCTATGGTGGCGCGACCAGCGTTTTTTTTTAAATTTAATTTTTCTCTAAAAGTATCGGAAAAAACGTATCGGCGTGAAGGACAAAATTGTTTCTTGTTATCTTGTGAATGACAGGGTGACCAATCAAGTTATCGCTGTGATAGCGCCACCAGCGTTTTTTTCTTGGAAATTATTTTTTTTCCGAAAAGTGAAAAATTATTGGCGTGATGAAAAAAGTTGTTTCTTGTTATCTTGTGGATTACAGAGTAACCACAAAATTGCCACCGTTGGCTATGGTGGCGCCACCAGCGTTTTTTTATAGACAAAATTTAAGTTTTGCAAAGTAATGCACAAAGGGAAATGTTGACATTGCCCTAGAGTGCGAAAAGCTACTAAAACATCAAATATGAAAATATGTGAAAAAGAAGATGGAAAGAAAAACTAATGAATTCGAAAACGAAACGTAAGAGGTTTTAATTTCAGCTTTGGGGTTACAGTTACTTGAAGAAGAAGTTTACCACCGCTACAAGTGAAGAAAGGAAGCTGAATATTTAATTGGGTACCAGCACTTAAATGCTTTCAATCACAACAGCAACGAATCTCTTTTCAACGATGTATATTCCGAATTCCGGATTATTTCACGTCTTTTTGATATGAACAAAGAACCCTCCTACGAGTAACTGGAGTCAAGAGGGTGGTAACTATGTTAAACAAGATATATTTCAAGTTCTTCCAACACAACACTTTTAACGTTGTTCATACACACCGTACACAGTATTATTTACCCAAAAAGGGTAGAGAAAATGCAATTCATTGCTATGTTATGTGAAATGGAATGTTTTGTCTGTATTAAATGGAACGAGAGGAAGGCTTGTTTGTAGCATAACATTTGTGTGTATAAACAGAGGAATTGATTACAGAGCATTTTGAACATGGGAATGAAAATAAAATAAAGGCATTTTTATGGTCTTGATTTCAGGATGAGTGTGTTTTGATTAAATTAAGTTCAAATATCAAAATTTATTATTATGTTTTCCGATTTTGTTGCAATTTATTTAAGAGTAGTTTAATTTGATTTGGGAAAATTAAATGCACTTTTGTTAATAGCACCATTTATTACGGCGCAAGTCGACAAAAAAGTGAGCAGCAACATGTCGGAGAAATAGAACTTTCCGACTAAATCGTACTCTGACGAATAGAACCTAGAACCAGAACCCGAAAATGATAGAGGAAACTAGAGACTATCAACTTCAATTCTACCGTAATTTGCATAAGAAACTTAGTGCGAAAGAGAGAAAAGAAAATCTATACAAAGTTTTTTTGTCTCTTTCGCACTAAGTTTCTTATGCAAAATTAGGGCAGAATTGTCATAATATTTTTCGAATGAACCAACTTCCATGGTCGATAACTACAGAAACCGAAGCTCATAATCTCTTTTAAATGCTGTTCATAGGAAACGTCCACGTTTTTCCACATTTTTAAACTTAACTTTAACTTTTTTAAATTGTTCATACGCCACATTCAACGCTCGTCGCAGATTATTTGTCGATTTGATTATCTAAAATTGAACATATCGACCGATTTGCGTGTAATACAAATTACCGTAATGTACCGGTAAATTTACTCAAAAATTTCGGTATTACCGTTTACCGCTTTTTGAAAAAATGTACGGTAATTGCATTCGCTATCCCTTGACTGATTTTCTGAATTTGAAAAATTGCATTTCATCGGTTAAGAACTTCTCCAGTTCTGCTCTGTTAACTTAAAACATCGTAAGATGAAAGCTCAGAGCTTTCAATTTCAATGCAAAATGTATAGAAAATTCGAAAGCTTTCATTTTGACATACGATGTTATAAGTTAACAGGGCAGAGTTATCGTCACACCTCTTCCCTTGAATTTCCGTTTTTTATCATAGTGAACAGAAATGACATACTGTGAGAATTTCTTTCGTAAGACCCTGACTTTCAGTCGAGGGATTTACGTCCAAGGAAAAAAATTGGGTCTACATTTTATCTTTTTGGACCCGTACGAAGTACAAAGATCCTATACGTTTACTAAAAACAATTTTATTGTAACATGGGGTAGGTCGAGGTGGGAGTTGGGGGAATGCATCTATTATCGTCTAAATATGACGAATCAGCAATAAAAAAAATGTCCGTCCGTCCGTCCGTCTCCACTTCTTTTTTCCAAACGGCTGAACCGATCAGCCTAAACTTTTTTTCCCTGAAAGGTACATGTCTTCCATGATTCAAGTTCGAAGATGAGCAAAATCGATCAAGTGGTTCCGGAGATATGGTCGAGGAAGTGACCAAAAACATGGTTTTTCGAAGGTCGGTGAAGCTTTTTCGCAAATAGCACGTGTGAACACGTGTTTCTGAGTTTTGGGGAAATATGGCCCAATCCTGGTATATGGCCACTTCCATAATTGGACAGGATGACCCGGATCTCCAGAACTGTGAGAGTTAGAAAGTTGGTTCCAAAGGCAAAGTTGTTGAGAATTATATTTAAGCGAACACGTGTTTCAGGGTTTTAAGAAATATGGCCCAATCTTGGTATATGGTCACATCCATAATTGGGCAGGATGACCCAGATCTCCAGAACTATAATAGGTAGAAAGTTGCTTCCAAAGACAAAGTTGTAGACAATAAACTTTTAGATAACACGTGTTTCTGGGTTTTAGGTAAAAACGACTTAGTGCTTGGATATAAGCTTTTGAAGATATAAAAGAACAGAAAACGTTGGATTGTTTGCCTATTTGTATATTTAGGTACGTTCGAGTCACTTTGCCACATCTATTCTGTTTGTCACATATATTCTGATACGTACGGGTCTTTGGTTATGTTTATTATTAAGGGTTCATAGATGGCACTGCATAGAAATGACTGGAAAGAAAGTATTTTCTCTCTGCCGTTCTTCTTTTGATGGTGACAAATCATTTGTATTTCACAGTAGTGCAGTAAAGTTGTTTTTCTGGCTACTAATTATGTTGCTAGTGGCGTCGCCGTCCAATTTTTTCCTTCTTCATAGACCCCCATCGCTTGTCGTCCAACTTCGCTGAGCTCCCTTCCCTCTTTTGATGAACGTTATTATTTATGAACATCCCATTTTGTGTATTTGTAGATTACGACTTCAATAGAACGATTAACATAAATTCTTTACTTGTTTTCGTACAAATTGATGTATTGCATAAAATGAACAACACCGAGAACACAACGTAACAATGATATCACCAAATAAATTATACGTGACGGGATGAACGCATGCACCAAATTTTAAAACAACATAATCCGAACGATCTGATTAAAGTTTTTGAAATAAAAAAACAAGCAAAAACAAAATTCAAAACACCAAAATGCTGTGTTCACACTCAACCAAAAACGTGACTTTTTGATAAGGGAAAGTCAAATTTAAAATGAACATCTGATTAAGGGTTGGTGTGTGTCTATACATGTAGCTCATTTCGAAATATGTTAAACACGAGGGTTTTATGGTTTAACGCTTTAAACAAACCGCCCATTTAAAGTAAAATATATATCTAAATAGGGGGCTGTGAGGGTGGGTAAGTCAATGTGATTTATTTAGTTTGAATTAAAAGCAAAAGATTGAATTGATGATATGGTGTTTGCGATACAATAAATAACCAGTCGATTATTGTTGCGTGTGTGTGGATGCTATGTAAAAATTATTATTAAATCGAAATGACGAACCCAAAAAAATTGGTATTAGTGATTCTTCACCATATTTCCTTTTATTATGTTGTTTGCGATAATATTGATATCATCCCCTGATCAGCACTTTTATCGTTTATATCGTTCTTCTAACAAATAGCTGATGTGGACTCATCACTTTTCCTCCAGCCCCTCAACCAATCACCCGTCTATTACTCAAAACATATAACCAAAACAACATTGAAATGAAAAACAAAAACAACCTACAAGGAACCCGAAAGCATCGGAAAAATATTTAATTCGATGAATATCAGGCTATCAATATTCTGATCGCATATCAAATTTGATTTAAAATCGCTATGAAACCATAAAAAAACAACAGAAAAGCCATGAGAAGGACTGGATATGTGGATAACATGCACGTCATAAAACAATCGGAAAATGCGCGCAAAAAAAATGGCAAAAATTGAAACATTTTTTTTTATTTTTTCTGCTGACTGGAGTGTATATAAATGGATGTTGAATGTTTAGATACATTTTTTCGATGATGTTGAGAGGGGCTGGAATCGAATCATTAGATTACATGGTTTATGATATTTTTGTTTGAATTATTATCTTTGATGTTATTGAATTAGTTTTCACTAGTTTTATGGCCTATTTATTTTGAGAATTTTTTTTTTATGGTAAAGTGAAAATCGTTTACATACTTTCATTCTTTTCCTTGAGCACGCGATGTTTTATGTTCAGTGAAGTTTATAGAATTAAATTAAATAGAAATATTGAAGAAAAAGCTTAGCAAAGCTCATTAATTGCTGAGCTTTTATACTACTAGAAAGATAGATTTCTGGTTTGAAGCGGCCTACTGGCCTTCCAACACAGATCTTTTTGACCCTTTGTTCTTCCCCCGTTACTCTTATATCATTCCACTTAGTCATGCATTCGATTTTTAGCTAGATTCCCACATTTTCATGTTCCCTTTTAGATTGCACACTTGTTAGACCCGTTAGCCAAATGAACCTCGTTGTGTGTGGACACACTACGATACACCTTCTAGTCTACTAGTTACAACTTATGTTTATTGTATACGAGTCTCGTGAAAGCGGTATATCCCATGCCACCAAAATACTAAGGACATTTGTATGAGTAACCTGTTTGTTCGACCACATGCTTAACGTGAATTCCGAACCACGCCTGTATTGTAGCTACATATAGGATTTTTATTTGGTGTTAATTATATCTACGCCTTAAGACAGGCTCAGATATGTGTACACAGAATTCATCGTACATGACGTGCATGTCATTCTTCTGTATACGATTCGTTGTGGACATACAACTACCCAGAATTTGAAGCTTGGGTATGCTTAGGAACGATAGTTTCATGCTGCAAGTTGAAGAAAAATCCTTTGCAGAATTTCCCTCGTCAAGATAGAACCCGGGAATTCTCGGTGGAAAGACAGTACGTTACCACTGATGTAACCCGTTCCTACTACTACTAACAGTGCGTGCGTGTGATGAAATGAATCGAATGATTGAACCAACGGGCAGAAACATCTCTTCCTTTCGATATATTCCTCAAACTACCTCCCCATGAAAGGGATTGACTTACAAAATGAAAGAATTGGTCGTAAATGTGATGAGATTTTATAAAAATGTTGCGAAAGTGATTTAAGTTCGGGACTAGAACATTAACACGAAGTTTATAAAACAGTAACATCGATTCGGCTCCAAATTCTTGAACATTCTGAGACACCACCGACATAAAATCAAGAAATTGTCATACAAATTTCGGCCGCCGATTAAGTAAAAAACGTGCAATGCGCCGCCGAAAGTAAAAAAATCAATCCGCGTACGGTTCTCATTAACTCATCTCTTTTACCACAGTTTCTAGCATCTTGTAATGGTATTTTGTGAACCAATTCCTAGGTCCCTATTTTCGGCCATACGTCGCTCAGTGTGGACACCTCTGGGTAAAGTTTCTGGTGCAACCCAGGGCAATCCCAGAAAGACCATTGGAGAGTGGCGACCCCACGCACCCGAGCAGGTCTAGTAGTGCCGGGAATGCAAGTTCCACTTGTGGCTACAAGCCCTACCCGAAGGTCTAATATCGGTACCACGGGGTTGGGGAGCCCTCAAGTATCAACAACATCGATGCTTGACCCCTAGGTGCCTAATTGTGCTGTAGCGTGGTGCCTGTGGTTTCAATTCGGCGACTGCGCCATTCCAACAAAGCAGTAGAGATTAAGATAGGTCTCGGCTCTGACCCAAAGTGAGGGAATGCACTTGCATGCAGGATCTCGATTGGGTAGAGTCTTCATCGAACTCACATCAGCTTACGATACCGTGTGGAGACATGGACTTCTGTATAAACTGATAAAAGTGATACAGTGCAACTCCTTCATATCTGTAGTTGATGAGATTCTCAAGGACAGAGAATTCGTCGTATGCATCAACAACGACAAAGGCAAGAAGTACACACTAAACAACTAAGGGATCAGCTATCGCTCCGTTTGTTTTTAATATGTACATCAGTGATACGGTAACAATTCGGGTACACAGATGACAGCGCGATAGCGACTCAATCGAAATGCTTCCGGGGCCGGGGAGAGTGTGAAGAGATTTTCAATAAAGATCTTCTTTTCCTTGAAAAATACTTCAAAAAATGGGGACTGAAGCCGAGTCAATCACCTTCCATTTGAACAATCATCAAGCTGAAAATTTTCTTCTGCGGAGGTGAAGCACAACAAGCATCCGAAGTATCTGGGCTTCACAATGGATCGGTCTCTCCCACATAGGAAACACCGAGAGAATACGGCTGCCAAAATCAAGACGAGGAACAACCTCATCCACAAGTTATGCGGAACCACATGGGGAGCGGATGCTGGGTGGCCGTCAAAAATCTCGAAAATTAAAATCCCGAATGCACAAATCCTCAATGCAAAAATCCCGAAAATCCAAAATCCCGAATAACAAAAATCCCCAAAATCAATAATCCCGAATGTACAAAAATTCCGAATAACAAAAATCCAG
>WJQU01003145.1:0-17544 GCA_029228625.1 Pseudolycoriella hygida
CCTTACCTACGGTGCAGAAACTATGACTTTAACAAAGGCGTCAATGAACAAATTAAGAATGGCACAACGAGCGATGGAGCGAAGTCTGTTGGGAATATCCCTAAGAGATAAAATGACGAACAAATGGATTAGAGAGCAAACAAAAATCGTTGATGTCATGGTACGAATATCAACGCTCAAATGGAATTGGGAGGGGCATATTGCGAGGATGACTGATGACCGCTGGACCAAATACATTATGAATTGGAGAGTCTCCACCGAGAGAGACCACCGAAAACGCGACCAGCGGGACGCCCGCCGGAACGATGGACCAATGACATTAAGAGATTAGCAGGAACAGCATGGCAGCAAGTGGCAATGGCAAGGGCAGGCCTGCATCCAGTAGTGGATATAGAAAGGCTGTAAAAGGAGGAAGACTCTGCATTCGTCCAATGTTTCGAAAATCGACCAGGTTTCGACAGAATCAAACGCTTTCTCATAGTCTATGAATATCAAGACAATGAGAATCTTATATTCGTTGCATTCGCATATCAGCATTCTCATCACTTGCAGATGGATGGTCGTTCGTACTGAAACCAGATCTGAATCCAGATTGTTCGATTGGTTGGTAAAAATCCAGCTTTGTCGTAGTCCTTTTCGTAATGATCTTAATGAACAGCTTATAAAGAGTTGATAGCAGACTGATTGACCGATAGTTTTCCAGCTTCGTTATGTCCCCTTTTTTGTGCAGCAATAATGTAATCACTGCATTTTTTCATACATTTGGTGTTTTTTCTAATTCTAGACATTTGTTGAACAAAGCCATTATCTCTTTCAACAACTCGTCACTCACAAATAGACAAACTATATCTGTCTCACTCTAACCAAAGCTTTAGAATAGAAAACAAAAGTCGCGTGCCTGGCATCAAGACCCAATTTTTTCGGAAAACGTTCTTCACCAACGTTGAACTACGTCAAATTATCTGCCAGAAAAACTAATCCCTAAGATGAAAAAGACAAGTTGGTCTGACAAGAAATTGGCTAGTGCTGGTTCAGTTTACATAAGTTCTGTTTCACTTTTACGCATGTAATAACTTTCTCATGGCTTTGTCAAAAATTATCTTAATCTTAGGGGATGTTTTGTGAACACAAAACATATGTGGTAGACACAGGAAAGTCAGCATATTAGTTGTTTAGCCGTTGATCAGTTTTAAATAGAAATACTAAATTAAGCGGTTCAAATAAATTTATTCTTTGATTCTTGCTTCTGCTCTCTGTCGGTTCTGCACAATGAATGAATTAATAAAGGCGATACGACGTAATCGACGTACGCCAAATTAAATATTTCGAAATATAGTTCTAAATTTAATACGTTCTATTCTAACTTGGCTAGGCGCGAAATGTAGTTCGAAAAGGATTTGAACATTAGTAAATTTTGGTTATTTTCAACTTTAAAGATTTATAATAACAGAAATTACCTAAGCGCGTAACTTTACTATACAAAAACTACAAGAAGAAAAAATATTCGAATAAGAAATGCATTCGTAAAAGGGTTAAATTAAAGAATTTAATAAAAAAACTTCAAGTAAAAATGACAAAGATTAAGAACAATTATATTCTTTGAATGTGGCGTCTTACGGTTTCGAATTGAAACTGTTCAAACACCTTAATCACATGCATATATAATCCAACGACCAGCAGTTTAATCGAATAAAGACAAGGAATAAAATTTTATTTTTAACATAAAATCTTCGTATTTTCATTTACCCAGGAGGGCGCTATGTCTTTTGTGTAATTAATATTTTTTCTTGATTTATATTTGAATATTTCTTAATCTTTTCTTTCTTTATTTATTTGTTTCCTCTTCTCTCTTTTATTACGAAATTATTAGCTTTACCCATATATCGTTGTCGGTATCCGTCTTTCTTGTGGTTTTCATAAATTTCGTTCTTCAATGAATCGACATGGGACACCCATAAGTAATCGAATAATGCACATCAGTTTATGACCTGATGTAATGAACGAGATACTTGATAATTGAAAGAGGTGTGAGTGCGATTATTATCAGCCAAATATTTAAATCGTTATCATCATTTATTGTTGAGGTAAGAAGAAGGTTTTTATCTGCAGGCAAATATTGAATTAATGGTATTAGCCATTCGAAATGCAGTACAGATATTTCCATTTTTTTTGTATCTTTGGTATTTAAAAGAGCACGTCGGTTATTATTTCTCTCCCTAAAAAACGGAAGTTTGACACAACCGGCTAGGTGCACAGGGCCTTGCAAGAAAGGAAAGGACCGATCGTTTTTAAAAATGCTGTATTGAGTAATTTTTCGAAATAAAAAATCAAGAGAAAATAGAAAAATTGAATGCAAACTTGTCATAAAACGATATTCTTTCTTTTCAGTTTATTTGCTACTGAGGACAGTTAAAATATTACTTCGCCATAGCTTCGTGAATTGTTGCAACCCTCAAGGAGCATTTACCAATGTGAGTACATCTGGATGTTTTCCATCTTCACTCCTGGTTTTTCTAAAATTGTATGAGTACCAGGAGAGACTAAATGCTCTTCTGATTCTATGACGACAATTTTGGTTTCTATTAAGATACTGAATATAAATGTTTCATGGATTTTAGGTGAGATTGTAAAACGAACAGAACCATTCAAACACATATTTTATGGACTACAAAGGACGAAAGAAAATAAACGGGTCTGCTACGCTTACAGCTCTTAAGATAGTAGGGCACGATGTGCTTGAATTAGTTTTAAATTAAAATTCTGGGTACCACCGATTTTTCAAAAATCCGAAGTATCTACCCTAAATTCTCATTTAAAATTAATTCAAGCACAAATCTTTTTAGACAAGTATGTCTTATGAGTTTACCAAGACATTTGAAACCAGCCCAATTTCGACCGGGGAGTAGGGGGGAGCATCGATCATGGTCCTTAGATGACGAATCAGCAATAAAAAAAATGTCCGTCGGTCTGTCACCGCGATAACTTGAGAAAAACTCAACCGATTTTCAAAAACTTTTTTTTTTCTGAAAGGTAGTCGAAACATCTTTCATGGGATTGAGTCTGGGCACTGTCGGCCCAAGGGCCGCCGAGCTAGGGTCGTTTAAGTGGTTTTTGGTCTTTTGTACATAGCTCGACTAAATCTTTTCCGATTTTCATAATTTTTTTTTGTTTAAAAGATCTGGGCATGGCCGACAATTTATGGAAGAAACATTTTTCGATTTGAGTCCTTGGACTTAGCTTGGGCACTAAGAACGAGTCTATGCTAGGGCCATACGTGTTTTTTGTACATAATTCGAGTAAATTTTTTCCGATTTTCATAATTGATTTTTTACTCGACAGGTCTATGAAAGCCTAAAAATTTGTAGAAGAAACTTTTTTGAGATTGTCTCCTAAGATATAGCTAGGGCACTAAAAACGAGTTTCTGCTAGCGCTCTACATGTTTTTTTACATAGCTCGAGTAAATTATTTGAATGGACGTTCACAATTCGTCAAACTAGAGAATTGATCTTCTCGAACGTTTAACGTGACCTCTGGTGTTCCTCAGGGAACCGGCCCTCTCTTGTTTATATTATTCATGGACGACGCTACTAAAGCCTTCTCTACGTCAGTTTACCTAATGTATGCTAACGACTTGAAAATTTTCATGAGAATTGAAAATGTGCTTAGCGCAAGTGCTCTTCAACGTGATGAACAGGTTTCTGCAGTGGTGTAAAATCAACTAACTTTATATGAACGTTGATAGGTGTTCACTCGAAGGAGATCCAAGATTGAGTTCGGTTACAATATTGATGATGTTGACGTTGAATCGCGTTAGGGTAATAAAAGATTTGGGAGTCCTCTTGGATGAAAAACTGACATTCGGCAAACGCATTGAATAAATAATTGCAAAAGCTTACTCAATGCTGGGTTTCGATATGAGAACTTGTAAGGAATCTAAGAATATTAAAACTTTGAAAAGAATGTACTTTGCTTTCGTCTGTTCTTACTTAGAATATGCTTCAGTCGTTTGGCATCCTTATCAAGACACGTTTGTTGACAGAATTAATTCAATTTAGAAAAAATTTTGATCTAAGTGCTGAGGCGGACGGTGAAAAGGGACGAAAACTACAAACTCCCGCCATATATTGAGAAATGCGAATCGATCAACATAGAAACACTCGCCCGACGCAGAATCAATGCCTCCGCACTATTTGCATGAATGGGAGTATCGACGCACCTTAAATTAAAAACAAGGTCATTCGTAATTCTAGACGCACTCGTGCTGATGACTTTCTCGTTGTTGACGAACACAGAACAAAATATGGTCTTTATGAGCCAATCAAAAACATGTGCATGACACGCTTTTCACTACTGTGGTTTCTCAACATACCACGTGAATCGTTCAAGATATCTATCAGGAAGTTGAAAATTACGTATAAACTGAATTGTAAGACCAGAATCTCATAATTGATCTCAACATCATTTCATCTATATTTATACTGAATCTTTGGTTCTCACTCTAATCAAGACCTGATTATTCACACTCACGACTCTCAAATGAAACTCCAAGTCATGTTGACTTGTACAAAACCAGCTGGTCTAGACGACTAGTTTCCGCTAATCTTTTTGTTTCAGGTGGACCATTGGCTACATCAAACGTTGGATGCTTGCTGTTTTCATGTTCATTATAAATTAATAATAAATCATCATTTTCATGTATAAAGAATGACGATGAGCAGGGGTGATTATCGGCTCCGACGGGTCGGCAGCTCACTTCCAGATCTGCTCATAATTTTATGTTTTTATTTATTTTTATTCTTTTGTTATTTTTATAAATTGTAATTGTAATCAGGAGGCTTCGTCCATTGATGATAATAAATAAATTAAAAATCTCTTCCGATTTTCAAATTTTTTTTTATTGAAAGGTCTAGGACTGTCTCCCGTTTTATAGAAGAAAATGTTTTGATTAGAAGCCCTTGGACTCAGTCAGGACCTTAAAGCTAAGTTTCTACTAGGGCCCAACGTGTTCGCTAACTTGGATAAATCATAACTGATTTTGTTGATTCTTTTTCTATTTGAGAGGTAATCGAGTACCGAATTATGTCCAAAAACAAATTTGGACCCTGTGTCTGTGCTTAGGGCTGAAGTGGGCGTTTGGTCTGTCCTAAGGTCGGCCCCAACAAAAAAAAAATATTATTTTTGCTAAGTTGCAGAGCAAATTGAGGGAAACATTTTTGTCTATGGAATTATGTGTCCGAGGCATTTCTTTATAACCCCAGGTCGGTCCTAAGGTCTGCCCTAGACAAAAAAAGGATTTCTCGCTAGGTTATAGAGAAAATAGAGGGAAGTATTTTTGTTTATGTAAGTATTTGTCCGAGGCCTCCCCTAAGGACCCTAGGTCGGTCCTATGGTCGGTCCTAGACAAAAAAATGGTTTTTTGCTATGTTGTAGAAAAAATTGAGATGTACATTTTTGTCTATTTGGGGGTCAATTCTGTACTTTCGAAAAGCTTTTCTACACCGTTTCTTCGGACGGGTTTTTCAATATTTCCCTCTCAGCTATTTCCAATACAATTTAATGAGGACGTAATTTCATACACTTAAGAGTTAAGGCAATATTTACTTAAATACGTTCGAGTCTTTTCGTAACATCAACTCTGTTCGCCGCATCTATTCTGATACGTGCGGTTCCCTTGCATATGTTTTTATTGTTGATTCGTCATCTAAGGACCATGATCGATGCTCCCCCCCCTACTCCCGGGTTGAAATTTTGCTGGTTACAAACGTCGTGGTAAACGCATAAGACAGAAGAGTAACGGGGAAGGAACAAAGGGTCAAAATGATCTGTGTTCCAAGGCCAACACCGGTTACGAGCCTATTTAGAAATTGCTTTAGTTGCATTGTCTTTTCCTTTATTTCCAAAAAAAAACAAAAGAAAGGCTCTTAACTAGCAGTGGGCTCGTAACCGGTGCGCTTACTTTAGTTCATTTTGTTTGTGTAAAGCTTGGTAACTAAAACAACTCAACATTTTCTTAATTCAATTCCCATGTATTTTGGTACTTGTCCATAATACCCCCACCATTTTGAAGTACATCGAATTAAGACTATTTCAATTGGGCTAGTTTTGGGCTGTCGAATGGTCGTAACCATAACTTTTGGGATGTTATAGAACTCAAGCCCAAACATGTAGTTTTAAGGTTTTCATATGAAATTGAAACCTTCTTTGCTCGATAAATACTCAAAATGGTACTATAAGTTTAGGATCGGAAGAATTTGATTTAGTTACGAAAACAGCTAAAACGACATGGCTTTTTTCTTAAGTAGAATTACTTTGGTTTGAGAGCAGCCCAAAACTTGAGGTCGGCTCCAATCGTCAGTCCAAAACGAGCCCAAAACTTTAAGCTACATATCGAGCCAAGAAAATTTCAATTTCATACGAAAACCTTTAAACGACATGTTTGACCTCCTAAATCATTTTCGCCGAAACTAGTCCAACAAGCGTTTATTCGATGTAGTTGAAAATGGTGGTGCTGCCATCATCTTGTACCTCTAGTGTTGGTTTGCACAATCTGCGTTAATAAAAATTTGCACACCATGTTCACTGTAACACATTCACTGAATGATATGCATAGTATAATTAAATCTTGCAACGAAAAGAGAATATTGTGAATTATTCATCACAAATAATCTCAACGTAACAACAAAACATAGTGAGAAAAAAGGGGAAAAAGAACATCAGAGCACAAAATTAATTCAAATGCTGTTGGTTCGTTAGTGCAACAATTATTTCGAGTGTACTTTCAATATTATTATTCAGGCCTTCCAGTCATTGAAACAACCAATACAACATACAGGTTGATCAGTTCACTTGCAATACCTCGTTTCGTACTTTAACAAGAGATCAAACCACAAAATCGCACAAAATGTCTTGTCCGTTGGACCCCACGGACGCATTTGATTTTATATTGCGTTTAATTGAAATAAAAGAAATTTTCTTAGCCTGTGCTTAACTGTTTATAACCTCTTTCTCTGGTACTACCTCCGGAGTGATTTAATTCAAGTATCAGTCAATATATGTAATCCAAACCTATATGTATACATATGAACACATTTCGCATGTACAAATTGTGTGACTGAACAGTTTTCCAGTGAGTCTAAGTAAATGTAAATATATTCAGGCAAACAGAGCATTTTTGTTTGTCTGTTTGCGAAATGGTTGTTGGATTTGGTGATCGCATGGTATTACAACTTAAGCTATTTAAGCTTTTAGTTGATATATTTTATTGGAACATTTGATACTCATGTAAATAAATGGAATTGCATTCGAATATGAGTTGGAAATTTATTAAATAATAATTTTGTAAAACTAGTTTCCTCGCGTAGTTATCTATTTAGAAATTTAAAGTGCAGCATATGGAGTCTTTTGATTTAAAACAAATTTTTGAATTAGGTGTTGTTTGGCAAGAATCATTGTAACGATGATTGTAACGGTTCGTACTGTAGTACAGTCAAACACTGTGCAACAAGCGATTTGCAAAAAAAGATACACGATATAGCTGATCACGGGACCACAGGAATTGAATTTTCTGGTCTCATTCTTATTCTCATTTCGTGCATATTGTTAGGACAATGAAAGTGAATTTCCAAATTCTTCAAATTCACTAAAGTCACGAGATCCCCAGTGTCTTCCGTTGTACCTAACCCAACGAATTGAAACATCAGAATCGATTGAGGTAATCATACTTTAAACATACGTTTAAAAACGTATTGGTAAATAATTATCGGTAATTCATTATTTCTTATCGGTAAAGTTGAATTGTTTTATGGGTCGTTTATTACCATCCTTTAATTTTTATTCTAGCAAATTATCCTGGTGATTTTTTGCTTACGAGTGGATATTGTGAAATTGAATTGGATTGAGCCCGTGTGCAAACATTGACATTTGAACTATGCATACAATTAACTTTTGACTTTTGACGCAAGAATTGAATTCCCGACCCAACCTCGAAAAAAACCTACCTAGTGTTCAGCTTGTTTAGCTTTTCATTCTTTAACTAGCAGTTAGATTGAGCTGTTATATTTAAGACGGGTTAACTCATTGCAAGGTCTGCAAGGCAACTATTAATTTGTTCTCTGATTTAGTTGCTCTTAAAAACATCTGATGTTACTATTAGCGATTATGAATCTGTTGGGAACAAAACTCGGTCAATTCCAACTGTCAAGATGACGTATTAGGCGTCAAAGCTATAAAACAGACGAGCATTTAGAAAGATGCTCCAACATGTTTGTGTCGTTTATTGTAATATATTTGATCAAAAAAGAATCTTAGACGAAAGAAGAAGAACATATTTATTTATCTAAATATTTGGGATGTTGGGATACACCGGGTTTTGCTCAAACAGATTCATTTGATTTTTTATAGTCGGCATAGCTGGAATATGGAGTTTCAATCTGCCATAAGAACGAGGGAGACTAAATGACAACTTGAAGCATCTATTCTGCACAACCTGCAGTTTCTTGAAGATTGGTAGCCGTAGCTTTGACAACTGCGAGATCTATGTTCAATGAATGTTTTGTTTTATTAAAACTAATTTCCACAGTCTTGAGCGCGCCTTTCCAAGAAAGCTAACAGGCGTTCCGTCAAATGGGTACCATGTGGTCTTTCTCTTTCTAGTTAAGAATGCTGCCTGAGTGTTGTCCTCGCTTACTTTGAAAAAATTTGCATTGTTAATTTTTATCAAACATACAAAAATCAATCAAATTCTTCTCTAAAAAAGCTCATAAAAGAAGAAGAAATGTATCATGAAATTAGCTTTCAAAATCAGCATTAGCTTTGTTCACAGATCGTGAGAGATCGTCAGGAATTCTCACAAATATTTTGTAGCTTCAAATGAGAATATGAAATACATAATGTCCGAAGCGGTAACGGAGGAGGCGATGTAGTCGCCATACCCCAAAAAAAGTACACAAACTCAAAAAACCCTCATACAAAAATCTACGCAAAATTCTCATTACAACGAGCTTGTGGTGAATAGGTTTTCTATTCTACAATTGAAACGAGAGATGTTTCCTCGTTCGAGGTTTTAACAAATCTAATTTTATTTAGAATAATGCAACAATATTGTTATATCCGGTTTCCTGGTTACCAGTATAAGATGATGCACATCTTGCCAAAATTGTTATTGCGACGTGTGGGCATTGTGTGCCCACACGTCAAGATAACAATTTTGGCAAGAGGTGCATATATTATTTTATCTACCGAGAGCAGAATTACCGTGACAAGTACAAATGCACTAGAGGGATAAGTGGGAAATTATCGTTCTAAGCAGATAAAATAAATTAATTCTAAAATGATTGTTGTGATCACTACAAGCTATCACACATGAAAATTGGTTTCAAATGAGCTGAGATATCAAGGTTTCCAGACATTTTATACCCGTACGAAGAACGAAGTTCTTCGAAAAGGGGTCATATGCGTTTACCACGACGTTTCTAACCAGTCGAATCTCGACCCGGGAGTGGGGGAGCATCGATCTTGGTACTTAGATGACGAATCAGCAATGAAAAAAATGTCCGTCCGTCTGTCAACAAGATAACTCGAGTAAAACTCAACCGATTTTCAAAAACTTTTTTTTTCCTAAAAGGTAATTGATAAATCTTTTTTGGGATTGAATTTAGGCACTGTCAAAGGCACTGGGCCATGAACTGAGGTCGTTTAAGTGGTTTTTGGTCTTTTGTACATAACTCGGGTAAATCTTTTCCGATTTTCAAAAACGTTTTTTTGTTTGAAAGGCCTGGGTATGGCCGACAATTTATGGAAGAAGCGTTTTTGATCTTGAGCCCTGGTACTTAGCTAGATCACTAAAAAGGAGTCTCTGCTAGGGCTAAACGTGTTTTTTGTACATAACTCGAGTAAATCTTTTCCGATTTTCAAAACTTTTTTTTATTCAAAAGATAAAGCAATTCCCTACATTTTATGAATCTGAGCGCCTCAGCCAGGGCTCTAAAACTGAGTCTCTACAAGGGCCCTACGTGTTTTTTGTGCATAACTCGAGTAAATTTTTTCCGATTTTCAAAAAAAAAAAAATTCAATCGAAAGGTCTGGGAATGCCCAACAATTTCTGGATTTTTTTTTTACTTTGGTTTGGTTTGACCTAGCTAGAGCCCTAAAGAAGCTGACCCACTAGGGACCTACTTCCGTAAGTCGAGTAAATTCCATCCGATTTTCGTGATTCTTTTTCTATTCGATAGGTAATGAAAGACTTAAGAGCATCGCATCCAAGAAAAAATGTGGGCCCGGGCCGAGCCTAAGATGGCCGCTAATGTTAAGGTGGATCGATCTAGGCAATTTATTTTGGAAAAATTCAAATAGTTTGAAAACAATAAGAGATGGAAGATCGGTGTCAAAGGTAAAGTTGTTGGCTTCGGTGTGGTGCATGTCACAATGCCTGCTAATGTGGCCACTAATGTTAGGGTGGATCGACCTAGACAATATATTTTTGAAAAATTCAAACATCTTGAGAACGATAAGAGATAGAAGACCGGCGTCAAACGCAAAGTTGTTGGTTTCGGTGTGGTGCATGTCACAATGCCTGCCAATATGACCGTTGATGTTAGGGTGGATCGATCTAGGCAATTTATTTTGGAAAAATTCAAATATTTTGAAAAAAAAAATTAGAGATAGAAGATCGGTCACGTCTCGGTTGAACAAGAGTTAATTGAAATGTCGTTACATATTGGTATTCTTTGTTTATAATTCACAATTGGCATCTGCTGATCACATTTCAACAATGAAACAAAAAATTTATTGGGCGCTTTCTGAAAAAAATTGGAAAAACTGAACAAAAGAACAAAGTTCTACGAAAAGGGGTCTTATGCGTTTACCACGACGTTTGTAACCAGTCGAATTTCGACCCGGGAGTAGAAGGGAGCACCGATCATGGTCCTTAGATGACGAATCAGCATTAAAAAAAATGTCCGTCCGTCTGTCAACACGATAACTCGAGTAAAACTCAACCGATTTTCAAAAACTTTTTTTCCCTAAAAGGTGATCAAAAATCTTTTATGGGATTGAATCTGTGCACTGTCGGCCTAAGTTCCACCCAGGTAGCGCCGTTTACGTGATTTTTGGTCTTTTGTACATAACTCAAGTAAGTCTTTTCTGATTTTCGAATTTTTTTTTGTTTGAAAGACCTGGGCATAGCCGACAATTTATGGAAGAAACTTTTTTGAATTTGAGTCCTTGGACTTAGCTGGAACACTAAAATCAAGTCTATGCTAGGGCTCTATGTGTTTTTTGTCCATAACTCGGGCAAATCTTTTCCGATTTTCATAATTTTTTTTGTTTGAAAAGCCTGAGCATAGCCGACAATTTGTAGAAGAAACTTTTTTGAATTTGAGTCCTTGGGCTTAGCTGGGGCACTAAAAACGCAGCAATCGTGCTAACGGACGAACGGATATCGCTGTTTTCGCAGATTTGTCTTATTTGACCCAAAACGAAAAACCAACCAACTCCCGGGAAGAAATTCTCCTGGCTACACACATAGTAGACCCTCTTTCAGAGCATTACGTTCTTCGTACGAGTCTAAATAGTGATGATACCTCTCACAGTGGTCGCATACAGTTAGTATAATTTGCATAAGAAATGTGCATAACTTCTCTGACTCAATTTCAAACTTTACAAAATTATATCTCAAATCATGTAATAAAATTGATATTTTTATGGTATTATGCGAAACAACATAAAAATTGAAAACAAGTTACAGAAAGAGCAAAAATCAATTTCACGAAAAAACGCATAGATGGAATAATACAAGATATGAACAGCAAGCACGCGTCTTGTTGTCATTTTTGTTAATATTTATGGGCGGAAGTGAAGATTGGCATTTTTGCTTTCTTTTGTTGTTTTCGACCAGATAGCAATCTGATCGAAAAATTTAAACCCCGTATTTTGTTGTGAATAACTGACAGTATTTTTTAAAAAAATAGGAAAACTTGTAAAAACTCTGTTCTCCTGAGTACAGTTCTTAATTTCTGGATAACTATGGTCCATCGATTTTATAGGTTCTTATAGGCTAAGGTCCACTGCAGTCCACCCACTTTAACCTAACCCAACCTATATTGTCCGTGTGAGAATAAATAGTTAAAATCTAAAATTGTTGTATTTTGGTTTCGAACTCATCCAGAACGGTGTTATAGATTCAGAAACACTTTTGGGTCGATTTGGACCGCCAACCCCCTCGTCCAATTTCTCGCATCCCCCCCAAAAAAATATCGCAATCAAATAATTTTATTTCAAAAGTCTTAACTTTGTTCTTCCTAATTATGCTTAAACTGTTCTGTTATAGAGAGAACCGGAAAGAACCGGGGACTTAATCATTTTCACTGAGCCACTCGACTCCGACGTCTTCATTGTTTTCATAATTATTGGCACGACGCGCACGCTTGCAGATCCGTTTGTCCATACAAGTTTTGACCGATAACTTAAAGGCAATTCACTTCAAACAAATATGCGAAAATATGCGGAGTATATTTTGCATATATTTTTATAAATTTTACAAAACTGTCAAATCGATGGATCCAAAAATGACGCAGGATGAAGATACTTCTGACGAAATCCAAAGATCTGATGCTTCCGAAGCGAGAGACAGTTCGCTGAAAAAAATTGTTTTTGTTTCTGAGCCACGATTGACGAAAACACGTGATAAAATAGAAGATCCATCGGTTTGACAGTTCTGTCAAATTTATAAAAATATTTGCGAAATATGGGGCGTATGCGGAATATACTCCGCATATTTGTTTGAAGTGAATTACCTTTTAGTTTCATATTTTTGGCAGAGATATGACACACTTAAATTTTCATTGTTTTTTTGTTGGATGTCCGACTAGCTCTGAATCCTCCCTCCCCCCGGGAAAAGGAAATGCTTTTCCGTCTAATCAATGTACAATCGATCCATTCTCAAAAGTATACAACTCTTGCGATTTGTGGGTTCTGCGAGTTCTTTGAGATCTAAAACCCACACACTGAATACAATCAGTTTTGGTGTTGCCGCTTTTGGTTTTTGCCAAAAATGTATAAAAATGTATGTATAATGAGAATTTTCTTGCAAATGAAGTTTTTTGTTTAATTTTGTAATATTCCTAAAAGTTTAATTTTCCAGAAATTTGGATCATTAAACTTAAATTTTCTCAGTTCGTCAAATTTTTTTGAAAGTTTTAATTTTTCTGAAAATTTAAATTGTTTTGACAATTTGAAATTTTTCTAGAAATGTATGTAGAGTGGGAACGGCTTCAACGGACTTAATGGCAGAAAAGTAAGATTTTTTTGTATGGAAAAAATCTTAGTTCAGCTTCAGTGTAAAAGTTTTTCCAACATCGACAATTTTGACTTTTTGACGTTTGGACACTTGGAGCCGTTCCCACTGTACATGCTGTAGAATAGCCCATTTTCTTGTAATTTCCTAGAAATGTTTATTTTCTCAAAAATTCAGATTTGGAGAAAGAATTGGAATTCTTCAAAAATTAAGATTTTCTTTATAAACTTGAATCTTCACGAAAACTTTAAAATTCTTGAAAGTTCAACTTTTTCGATTGATGGCAACATTCTAAGATCGGTTTTCTGGGCAAAATTGTTTCTGGGCAAAAGGTTTTGAATGACAAGCCAAAATGGGCTTTATTTAAAGATTTGACATGGGAATCCGTCAAAAACAAATCTTTACTTCATCTTAATCTGGGACAGGCACGAGCGCCGCCGATTTCCAGCCGGCGGGCGCCGGCACATTTTGGTCAAGCCGCACCACCGCCGAAGAGGTGTCAAAAACACGGCTTGACACGTATTGCAGCCGGCTTGAAATCGGTTGAAGAGAAGTTTTGGGAATGGAAAGACAGTACAGAACAGTAAAAAGCGTAACAACTTTATCGACGAGGTTGGATATCCATGTGCTGGCATTTAAAAAACGAGGTAGGGTCATCACATTGGATACATACAGGATACAGGATACAGCAGCGGCGAAAGAAGCATAATAGGAAGCTTGTGAGACATCTTCAACGCAATTCTCGGTAAACTCTTAAGTTTGCTAATGAAGGTTTTATTGACACGAGTGAAAAATCATGCATACGTAGTATTTTCACAGGCAGAAAAAACAGCTCAAACTATTAATAGTCCCTTCTTGAGTGGAAATCTTACATAATTCAGTAATATTACTATTCCAGTTAATAAAATCATTTATATTAAAGAGCAACAGGGGCCCAAGGACACTCCCTTTTAGGACTACGAAATCCATAAACAGAAACGTATTGAAAACTATTACTTAGTTGACAAACAGCACAAGAACCCATTAGCATAACTTATGTGAGATCAAAACACGAAAAGAGCACTACAAGTTTTTCTAAACTCGGAAAAAAGTGGGTACCGTAAAGAGGTAAATTTGGTTTGATTTTCAACTAAGTATACGAAATTGACTAAAAGTCGCTGGAATTGAATTCTTTTAAAGATTTTACGGTATCTGTCGGGCATAAACCATATGTTAATCATCTTTCTCTTTTTGAAGTTTATGAGTTTGAAATACAAATACACCCATGTGGCGATATACGTGAGTGTAAGGTGAAGATTATTATAACGTACCACGCAGTTAGTAGTAGAAAAATACTACGAACAATGGATGCTATACAGAAAGTTATTTTTGTGACAATTGATGTTTGTAAACTCTAAGAGACAATTGATGAATGCATAAGGCAATGTTTTGGAAATATACACCTATTTCATGAGCACGCCACAGAATGATCTTTGCGGAATTAAATTAAATAATTGAGTAAAAAAATAATTCCATGAATGTTCTTGTGCGTAATAAATCTTCATTATAACTGCACTGAGTGAAGACAACTTTCCAAACAGATTAGAGACATAAGGCTTCCAAACTCGAAACTACATCACGATCATAACTCAAGAAATTTTTACAGATTTTGGTATTTTCCAATTTCAATTTACCATAAATTTTGGTAATTCAATAGTACGAGATTCGAGCTGGCATCATATCCTTGATTACTACATGAAGCTAACAAAATTTTCATTGAGTTAGAATAAAAACCCAATACCATCGGAAAATCAAGTTGAAGTTCAATAGCAAGACTTTGCTTTGTGTGTAAAGCGAAAGGAAAAGCATGAAGCATGAAAACGATCCAAATATTTTACCGTACACGAAACACACAACTGTATACTGTATATAATTCATAGCTATACCAATGTGGTTGTACTTAATATTTTGAGTAATATAACTGGGAAAATCCCGGGATATTTATTCGTATACGTCCATACATACACATAACCATATTTTCCATGTCATATACGTATAATCATTTTTTTTCTCACAGGATTCTGAATGCGAAAACAGGACGTACGTAGTAGTCGGTGAAAATGGAAAATATGTTTTATTATACACACACCGGTTGCCATGGCACTTGTTGAATGTGCTTGAGCGTCATATCAACTGACGTCAGCCGACAATACCATGCCATGACGCAAAAAAATCGTTTATCACAAAGTTGTATTATGGATTCGGTGTAAAGCAACTTTTCCTTATGCGTATAATGATGCATAGAGAAAAATATAGCTGTTTTAGTTATTGAATGAAAAGCCGGTCTTTCAGCGCAAGCGAAAAATCTTTCATTGCTATAACTATTTACTAGAATTGAATTTTCAAAAACTATTTCCTTTACTTACTTCCAATATTGTTGTTTTTATTTATTTGACATTACATATAAAGGAAAAACGAAATGAACACCGACCGGCTCGATTTCTTTATACGAAATGTGAAATCTAGCCGGTGGTCATGTCATTTCCCTTTTTGAATTTGAAATTCGCATATTGCCAGTTCAGACACTAATGCAGAACACCGTGAAAAATTCAATTATGCTGCTTCAACTATCGAGCAAACCGCAAAATATTACGACATTTCGAACATTTTTCTAAGAAACATTTAGGACATTTTTCCAAAATTTAGGACACGATGTATCTTCAGTCGTTTATAAAATAAATGGGATTTAAAATGCAAAATTATTATAACTTCAAACGAATAATTCCACATAAACCGCATGTTTCGTTTATTTCGCATATATTTTTATAAATTTGACAGAACTGTCAAATCGATGGATCTTCTATTTTTTTTTTTAGATTGTTGATCCAAAAATGACGCCGGACGATGATATTTCTAATGAAATCCAAAGATCTGATGCTTCCGAAGCAAAATTTAGTGAAAAAAAAATGTTTATTTATTTTCTGACCTGAACTTGACCTGTTTCGATTTACACGAAACAAAACTATAAGTAAATTACAGATTTGGCAATTGTAGAAAAAACACATAGGGCCCTAGTACAGACTCATTTTTTTAGACCCATTCGCAAAAAACATGAAACTGAAAAAAATAAGAATTTCAGTGCGCTTCTAGTGTACATTTGACAAAATATCGAATTTTTAGTGAATTTTTTTGATTTTCTTCATATTTCAGTGGAGGTAAAATTGTTCCCCGTCGACGCGTCGCTCTCTAACGTCAATTATTTTACTTTACGTTGCAATAATCGGTCTAAAAACACAGGCAGGACATCAAAGAAGAAGTAATTTTTCAAGTTTTTTTTCATGATCGCACTGATGTCACTGATGTCACTGAGTCAAATCCGCCGATATCCAAGGATGTATGGGTTGCTGCAGATACTAAAGGATACAAACCTTCGATCGTATTGCAAATATCTTCAGATATTGCCGCGCTGTTGTCCTTCCGGACTTACTGAAAATGACTATTTTTTTAGCTAAAAATGAACATCCCTCCCTACCACGTCGACTCCCGATCTTTTCATACTTCAAATGTTGTTGATGGTCAGGACCCCGCCCACATACCCTATTAGTTTTGGCTTTGCTCGTTTTTATTTAATGGAGTTATTATCAATATAAAATGTTGACGATTTTCTTACATGACCCTTCAAAGTTTCTTCTAGAACCTGAATGACATGATATAAGTCAGTTGTCCTCCGTTTCATAATTCTCAGAAAGGACGAAGAAATCGAGTGAGCCATCTGGGTATCTGGAGCCACTTGTATTTAA
Organism: Pseudolycoriella hygida; assembly: GCA_029228625.1. Lineage (NCBI taxonomy): Eukaryota > Metazoa > Arthropoda > Insecta > Diptera > Sciaridae > Pseudolycoriella > Pseudolycoriella hygida. The sequence goes on from WJQU01003145.1 coordinate 17,072, forward strand.
TTGCCTGAACTCTTCGCGAATTGACTCTTAAGCAATCAAGTTCTAATTTGTATAAGAATCTTCAGGGATTAAATAATTCTAATTCTTCTATTCGATAGAAACTGAGAGGTTCAGTTTTTGAGTACCTGGTTCTCTCTTTCTTTGTTTGTAGAAAATGTCACTTTAAGAAAATGTTTCCAGAACGGCTGGAAAATTGACCAACTTTTGACCGGTAAGTATACAAAAATATTTTTTTGTACGTAAATCAAAACAAGCAGGTCCTTCACGAAATCATAGGTAAATGAACCCAAAACGTTACATGACTGTGTTTCAGCTATATATATATATATATATATATATCCACCGTATATAGGTAATACGTTTTTTATTAAAAACACTGTAATTTGCTTACAGACAAGGAGACAACCATGTGTAATGAATATTACAAGAATGTAATATTCAAATTTACCCTCAGGTAATTAAAATGAAAAATA
>WJQU01003150.1:0-20334 GCA_029228625.1 Pseudolycoriella hygida
AATTAATTCGGATCTCTTGTGCACAATAGAAGTTACTTACACATTTTTCATGCAAAACTTTAATGTGGATGGTGAAAGTCTGTTTGTTCCGATTTTTTATATCGGGGACTCACTGAGACTGTCATTTTCACTCGGGATTTCGTATAAAACTCTTTATGTAATTAATAGAACAGTTCAGAGAAAAACAAGTTGAGTGACGAACTGACAGAGAGTTTCTTTTTTGAAATATTCTGCAACTTTATTGACTGTTTAACCTGAACAATTTACGTGCAAAAAACTAGTTTAAAATATAGGTGTTCATTTGAAGGCAACGTCAAAATGTTTGCACAACCGTTTGACAGTGCCTACAACAAAATCGGTTTTATTTGCTGGGACGTGCCCTCATAACACTCATCCGGCTATACAGTCAATACCATATAATCGATGCGCCCTCATTCCTGAGATTCAAATGCGGATCGTTATGAACATACGTAAGATACGAGTACAAAAGATACGTAAGTTACTCATTTGATTATACAACACTTCAATTCACTTGTAGTACGCTCATAAATTAACTTTTGTCGTTCGTTGATAATTTTTCAAAAATGCATTTATGGTGAGAGTTGATATCCATAAGTGGCCATCGGTTCCGCGAACTCAACTCAGCCAATTCTAAATTGTTTTTCAGAAAGTGAGCTAACGATAAGGTGAAGGTAAACCTTGGCTAATGATAAGATATTTCCCAAATTTTTATTTAATGCACAAAACCAATTTGCGATAAAAATTCTTCATTCAGTGTAGTAGATCTAGAAGTACGAATGACGTATACTCAAAATGTATTTCAAGAAATCGAACACGCTTAACGCCTGCGGATATTAAATGAAAATGAATTGACGGTAATCAACCGCTGAAAATACTGGTTTGCGATCCCAAAATAGATTGAGTTTCGTTCATAGAAAACCGTTCTTTTACCATTCATAGTCCTAAGTGTCGCTAGACTTGTTTCAACGAATTAGGGCACCTTGCGTCATCTCTTTAAAGTGTATTTCGGATTTGGGAGCAGAGTCCGATGCAAGTGAGGATCAGAAATCACCTTCCATAAAGATTACTAACAACTGAACGGCTTGATATCTTTTGGTCAAATATTTGTTAAGGATAGCCTTTCTTAAGCTACAGTGACTGAAATTTTGTCTGCAATAGCAGCCGGGAGATGTTCATCTAAAGCAGGAGTTGTTTGCATATTTTACTCCTTATGAGGAGACTAATACTCTGAGGTGGTCCACATACAAGAGCGGGACACCTACTTTTTGTGGTTCCTATTTGTACAATTCTTTGGCACTTTAACCTTCTCTACTCCTTGGCTCGACATCGATAACATCCTCTAATACTAACGCGTTATTTTACTTCCGGTGATATAAGGCAAAACGTTTCGTGAACCTTGTAACCGACATCTTTTCGAATCGACTATCTCTGTGACTTTGATAAGCTCTCAATGGAAAAATAATTATCGAAATAGATGTCGATTTTTTTAAACAACAGTATTTGGTATCTACGCCGAAAAAATGTTTTCAATTTGCTTACGCATGGCGATTTGTAATTTTACAGACTACTTGATAACACCATAAGCCTCTTACATTTCGTACGGATCCGAAATCGTTGTTTTATCAGCTTCATGAGTCTGTTTTGACTAATTCGAAGCTGATAAGCACATCATGTTTGACCTAAGTCATGCCCCTTTTTCGAAATATTTTCACATAGCCTTCACGGCAACAGATCAGGTTTTTATCTTATTGATTCTAAAATTAATTTAATTTTATTTAGAATTTGACGATAAATTACATACAGGTTTGTGTTCTTCGAGAATTTTGCTTCGATGAATATGAGATTAGCGTACAGTGTCGTATCCGGTGTGGCTGCCAATATGTGTATGTGTGGATGATGAAAACATGTGAAAGTAGGAATATTGAACAGTATGCGACGGCTAAAGCTTGATCCAAGGCCACAAAGCACATATACAACATTTTATAACGACGACTACGAAAATTTAAACTTTGGCTTCTCAAACTCTTGCTCTGTTCGAGTTTTGGCTCTCACGCCTAACTTAAATTTACGCTTTTTATCTTCGGTCTTTTATTAAGGAAGCAAAAATCACAATTTTGTTTGACAATCTCAATATGTAGTCCTATAAATGCCCAGCCCAGTTGTAAAGAGAAATAAACCATTGAAATGGGTATAGGTAAGAAGCGATATAATGTATTCACCGATGACCGAAATATGGATGATTCCCCGGTGAATCATTGGTGATTCCCCGGTGAATCGTTGGTGATTCACCAGCGAATAATTGATTATTCCCCGCCGAATAATTGGTGATTCCCCAGTGAATCATTGGTGATTCCCCGGTGAATCATTGGTGATTCCCCGGTGAATCATTGGTGATTCCCCGGTGAATCATTGGTGATTCCCCGGTGAATCATTGGTGATTCCCCGGTGAATCATTGGTGATTCCCCGTTGAATCATTGATGATTTCCGGTGATTCATTGTTGATTCCCCGGTGAATCATTGTTGATTCCCCGGTGAATCATTGTTGATTCCCCAGTGAATCATTGTTGATTCTCCTGTGAATCATTGTTGATTCCCCGGTGAATCATTGTTGATTCCCCGGTGAATTATTAGTGATTCCCCGGTGAATTATTAGTGATTCCCCGGTGAATCATTAGTGATTCCCCGGTGAATCATTAGTGATTCCCCGGTGAATCATTAGTGATTCCCCGGTGAATCAATAGTGATTCCCCGGTGAATCAATAGTGATTCCCCGGTGAATCAATAGTGATTCCCCGGTGAATCATTAGTGATTCCCCGGTGAATCGTTAGTGATTCCTCTGTGAATCATTGGTGATTCCCCGTGGAATCTATAGAATACTAAGGTTAATTATACTCCTTTCAACTTCTTAATAGTTGAAACGAGCCTATTATCAGTTCAAAGATTCTATTTGATTCTAACTAAGACTAAAGCTCAATAAAACGAGATGTTTTTCGGACTAAAGTCAGAACTAGAATGATTTTTATTCGCACAGACTTCCTAATTTATACAATTTTTAATAAAGAAAATCTAATTTAATTCTATACAATTCAAATGATTACTTCGATTGACAAATTTATTGAGTTATAAAAATTGATACGCTACAAATTATTAGTGATTCCCCGTGGAATCATTGGTCATTACCCTGTGGATCATCCATCAATGATTCCCCGTTGAATCATTGCTGACTCCCCGGTGAATAATTGTTGATTCTCCGGTGAATCATTGGTCATTCCCCGGTGAATCATTGGAAATTCCTCTGTGAATCATTGGTGATTCCCCTGTGAATCATTAATGATTCCACTGTGAATCATTAATGATTCCCCTGTGAATCATTAATGATTCCCCTGTGAATCATTAATAATTCCCCTATCAATCATTAATGATTTCCCTGTGAATCATTAATCATTCCCCGGTGAATCATTAATGATTACCCTGTGAATCATTGATGATTCCACTGTGAATCATTAATGATTATTCCCCTGTGAATCATTAATGATTCCCCTGTGAATCATTAATGATTCCCCTGTGAATCATTAATGATTCCCCTGTGAACCATTAATGATTCCACTGTGAATCATTAATCATTCCCCTGTGAATCATTAATCATTCCCCTGTGAATCATTAATCATTCCCCTGTGAATCATTAATCATTCCCCGGTGAATCATGAATCATTCCCGGTGAATCATTAATCATTCCCCGGTGAATCATTAATGATTTCCCTGTGAATCATTAATCATTCCCCGGTGAATCATTAATCATTCCCCGGTGAATCATTAATCATTCCCTAATGAATCATCGGTGAGTCCCCGGTGAACATGCACAGACGGACGGACAGAAAGGATGAAAACATAAAGCTGCTATTGCTACTGAATAAAAGAAAGAGCTACGGAGAGCTAAAAAGTACAAAACTCAAAAAAGGTTTCAATTCAATAGAGGCTTTATTTCGATATAATGAGTTTAGCAATCTAATCATGATGCGATAAGTAAAGGGTTATAACAAACGTTTTAGAACTTAATTCCGAATTTGAGGTAGCCTTAACAATTTCTTCTTTAATGTAACAAACGATAATATATACGACCGAGGTAAAAATGCCTAGAAAAACCTCTCAATACATAGCTTTTTAACTTAACTACTAACTATAACTAAATCATACGCCCATCGGAAACTCATTTATCAATTCTCTTACATCCTGGTTAGAGTTCGATTCGCAATGGCTAATGAAATTTCTCATCAACTTACTCAAAAATTCAGAAACAAGTTCGGCTTTCGACTCTTTATCAACAACGAAGGTGGGGGTGTGTCTCGGCACATTTAGGACCATTTTTAAAATTTTATTTTGAACGGCTTCAAGTCTTTTCTTATGGGATAATGCACACTGTGACCACACAGGAGCAGCGTACGTAAGTCGGTCTAAAAATGGCTTTGTAAATCAGTAGTTTGTTGTTGATTGAAAGTTTTGAACGACGATTGACTAAAGGGTAGAGCGCTCGGATCATTGTGTTCACTTTAGAGAGAACGAAGTCGATGTGTGCTTTGTGAATCAATTTTAGATCGAGCAACAATCCGAGGTATTTGATTGACGTTCGCCACTCAACAATCTTACCGTCGACTTGAAGCAATTTATGTGGAAGATGACGTCCTGCTCTTTTTCGCGTGAACAGTAAAGACTCAGACTTTTGTCCATTTATTCTGATTCTCCACCTTCTGAAGTACCGACAAAGTCTATTCAATGCTATTTGAAGTTTATTTATAATTGCTCCAGTTTTGTGTGATGACGCTAATAATGCGGTGTCGTCTGCGAATTGAGCTATTATAGCGTCGAATCTTGTCGGGATGTCACATAAAAATAGGTTGAATAATTGTGGTGACAAAACTGACCCTAGAGGGACTCCAAGACAGGTTTTGAAGTGAAACTTGTACCGAAATCGAATTGGAATTTACTTATATACAGAAATCACATATGCAGCAAGTGTCCAATTACGGCCCTGTAAGCATAATCATTTTTCAAATTGAATTCACAACATCCGGCAAAGTAATTTCAGAGTAATTCATGTTGTTATCGTGCAACTTTTGTGAGGTTTCATTATTTTAAATCCGAACAATTTATGGGAAACTAACAGTTTTTCAAAAACTTTCAATGGACCTCACAGTTAGTGGTTTTTAAATGACGAGTTTTATGGATCATTCCAGCGTTATCCACATTACGGTTGACTTTCTTTCTTAAAGGCCTACGAGGGGAGAGGGGGGAGGGGTATAATTCGGAAGAGTACGTACTTATGGAAATTCAAACCTCCGGCAAGTAGGCGTAAAAACTATCGTATCTCATTGTAAGTAACTTCGTATGAATTGTTGGTGTTATCTCTTCTAATGCAATATTGTGTTGGGGCTCGGCTGACTCTACCTTTAACATGCTATGTTTTCCGTTATACCGTTATTTCGTCTGGAAAATCGACTTTTGATGAAATATTTTGAGTAAAAAATATTATGAATTTCGTGCGTACATTGGGGGAGGGGTGTTCTTTATTTTGTACTTCGTACGTTGTTCGTACTTTATGAATGGCCTCTTAGGTGGCTTGGTAATGTTGAGTCCATTTGTTCCAACAATATTGTATTTAGGAGATTTCGTTTTGACGACACGACGTCACAAACTGATTTTTAGGCTCGGCCTGTGGAGTTGTGGAAGTTGTCGTTAAGAATTAAAGGCTATTTGAACGAGCGAGTCTTGATGCATCAGGATATACGCGTCGCGCTTGTTCGTTCAAGGTTAGAACTTTCAGCTTTTCTCTCTTGCTGTAAAATCGTTGCCGATCCGATCCATAAACTCAACAAATTTTCATTCAAAGTGAAAAAGTCGGAAAATTTAATTGTTAAAATTATTGCAGAATTGGCTAACACATCATTCCACCAAGTGAAATATCAAAATCAGAACCCAAAATGCACATAGATCGGAGCAAACTTGTCGGTGTTGTCGATGAAGGAACCAATGTGGCGCAGTTTATTGTAACATGGTAAAAGGAACATGTTCCAGCATTTCTAAGTCATTGACAATTTTCAGATCTACAAGATACCTGAATTTGAAGAGGTTGCATCACATCAACAAGAAGTCAAAATCTATACTCCGAGAGAAGGATGGGTGGAACAAGATCCGTTAGAGATTTTGGATACTGTTCGAATATGTATGAAGAAAGCATGCGATAAATTAAGTGCTCTAGGTAATGTTACAGCAAGTGCCCGTGAATGTTGGTATTGTGAAAACTCTGGTGACATTTCAAGAAGAAAGAATATTTTAATTTGAGAGGGTGGAAGAGATATCTTATCAAGTTGAACGCATTTTTTTTTGAAAACTCACCACTACATGACACAAATTCACCACCAATTTTTTGAAAATAACATTTTCGGAGTTGTTCCAGAGATCATCTGATTTTCTAAGTTTTCGATTTTCAGATTACAACATTAAGGACATAGTCTGTGTAGGAATTACAAATCAACGAGAAACTACGGTGGTTTGGGATAAAACAACCGGAAAGCCATTGTATCACGCAATCGGTAAGACACTTGAAGGTTAAAATAATTCAATCAAAATCAATTGCAAAATGTATTTTTAGTGTGGAACGACATTCGTACTGACGAAACTGTTGATCAAATTCTAGCCAAACTTCCCGAGCAAAATAAAAATTATTTTAAATCCATATCAGGTATACCTTTTGTTTGCACGCGATGACTTTTTAAATGAGATACGATTTTCAAGGGGGAGATCATTATTTTACCACTTCACTTCCATATGTTGGTGCTTGAATACATTAACTGCATCCAATATTGCCCATTTGCAAGCTTGTATTTGAGTTTAAAAATTTAATGCTTGCGGTTTCGAAGATCCCAGAGCATAAGTGAATTTTCCAGCACGGTTTCAGTTCTCGGAAAAAAAGTCCAAAATTCGATTTACCCTAATGTACAGGAAGCTTGTGCACTAAGGAGGTCCAAAAATGTATGGGGAAATAAAATTATCGAAAAGTTTGGGACACCAACCGAAAATTGAAATTCATGAGAAAATTGCACCACTTTAATCATACTACTTACGGTCTACTTTCTTTATGCCGATTTTAAGGGTGTCCTAAGACCTTTCGACTGCATTACAGCAACCGATGGATTCTCTCATTAATTGAAAAAATCGTTCAATTTTTGACTTTAACGCTTTTGAGCTACCCCTAAATCGTCTCGGATCAAGTTGCGCCCATATACAATCTTGATCAGGGGATAAAAACCTTTTGTTTTTCGGTTGGTGCCCCAAACTTTTCGACACTTGTATTTTGGACACCCCTGTTGTGCACATTTCTCCTTTATCTATCTTCTCACGTATTCTCTTGTATTTTGTTCAGATAGATGCAAGGTTGGCACCGCTGTGCATGCGCATGTAAAAATGATATCACAACGAAAACTCTTTTAAAAAAGGAAATGTGACGCAAGTCCTCGTCCCTTCATCCAAAACAACTGATATCACATTTGATTAAAAAAATGCGTCCTCCCAATCCCAACGTAATAATTTTTCTGCGCTTTCAGACTTCACACTCGAAGACTTGCGTCACATTTTCTTTTTAAAAAAGGTTTTTGTTGTGATATCAGTAGGTTTGGAAAAAAATTTCCGACGAAAAGAATTTCCGGCGAAAAAAAATTTTCGTCGAAAAAAAATTTCCTTTGACACAAAAATTTTCAGCGAAAAAATATTTCGGCGAAAAAATTTTTTAGCGAAAGAAATTTTCAGCGAAAACAAATTTCAGCGAGAACAAATTTCGGCGAAAAAAAATATCAGCAAAAAAAATCTCAGCGAAAAATAATTTTCAGCGAAAAAAATTCGGCGAAAAAAAATTTCAGCGAAAAAATTTTCGACGAAAAAAATTTCCGGCGAAAAAAATTTTTGGCGAAAAAAAATTTCGTCGAAAAAAAAATTCCTTTGACACGACAAAACATAATTTAAAAAAAAAAATCAACTTTCCCCCTAAATCTGTCCCATGCCACCGTCGGCCATTTTGTTGGTCACCCTGACACACTACACACCCAACCCAACAACTTTTCCTTTGACACCAAACATCTATCTCCTTCCTAACACAGTCTAAAAATTTTGCTCATATTTGACCCATACTTTGAATACACTCACACACACATACAAGACATTCTCGTATGAGTACGTGTCAGACCATTCAAATCTAGAAACGGTAATATCCAAGGATATTTCTAGATATATTGGTCATACCTCCCAATTCTAGAATTGGTCATATGCCCCAATTTTTACCCGAACTGAGACACGTATTCTCTAAAATTTTATTCTCTACAACTTTGCCCTTGACAGTTAGTCTATATTGCATAGTTAAGATTAGATAGACGAAAAACTGCTTTTGTTTATGGCCAAGAAAGTCAATTTCGTCCATTCCATTGGTCCCAGTTCTGAGACCCCTGACCAGATTCCCACAAAACTTTTTGCCAGTTTTTTACGATAAAATTCTTTCATTTGAAACCAAAATGAGGAATTTCCGTGCTATACTTGCTGAGATATTTGCGAAAAAGCGACCCTCGAAAATTTCATGTTCGACCTCCACTTCTTCGACCATATCTCCGGAACTACTTGGCCGATTTTGCTCATCTTCGAACTTGAATCATGGGATAGATGTATCTTTCAAGAAAAAAAGATCAGGGTGAGCGGTTGAACCGTTTGGAAAAAGTGGAGACGGACGGACAAACAGACAGACGGACACTTTTTTGCTGATTCATCATCCCCCAACTCCCACCTCGATGTACCCCATGTTACAATAAAATTGTTTGAGGGAAATGTACCTCTGTTCTTCGTCAGCTGATTTTTTCTGCAATGAAGTTAGTTTCGGTGGCAATTGCAGCTAACTTTCCGTTGAGTACTACTTGTTAAGATCCAAATAAAAGACTGTCACGCCCCTGGGCTATACACTGTCACACGGGTGAATTAATTTTAGTTTTTGAAATTTTTGGCGCACTTGGCTCAGATTCATCATTTTTATTTCCATTTAACCAGAATTTGCAAGAGGATTTGCCTTTCACTTGATAAAATAAGAATAAGAAACAATTTGTGGGGCGGGACACGCTCCATGTCTCACTATTTTGTCGAGTTGTTTCCTCTTCCATAATCAGCGAAGGGTGGATGAACATGGGGTGTAGTTTCGAACACACCAGGACAACCAACACTCTCTCCCATTTAAAAAGTCATCATTTTTCGAAAATCGACAATTTTTATGCGTTCGGTACTAAAAGTTATTTATGTTTAAAGGTCTAACAATCTCACCTTATTTCTCGGCCTTAAAGCTTCGATGGTTGCAAGATAACATTTCCAGTGTGAAAAAGGCATGCAAAGAAAAAAAATGTTTGGCAGGTACTATAGACTCTTGGCTAATTTGGGTTCGTAAGATAGCGCTTCGGATTGAAAGTAGGAAAAATTATTGTTTCTTTCGTTGTAGAACTTAACTGGTGGCGTCAAAGGTGGCTTACACGTCACTGATGTAACAAATGCTAGTCGAACGTTGTTAATGAACATTGAGACATTGAACTGGGACCCACTTCTCACAAAAACGTTTTCAGTTCATCCCAGCATTCTACCGGAAATTCGAAGTTCATCTGAAATTATTGCGCCCATAAACGATGGCGGCGTTTTAAATGGTGTACCAATAAGTGGGGTAAAAGTTTCTGACTATTCGTTTTTTGGAGAGACATTAATGTGAACATTTCAACAGATTCTGGGAAATCAGCAATCGTCGCTCGTTGGACAAATGTGTCTTAAACCTGGCATGACCAAAAACACTTACAGAAGTGGATGCTTTTTGTTGTGCAACACCGGCGAACAGAAGGTGTTGTCAACGCACGGTTTGGTAACGACAGTCGCTTATAAGTTAGGAAAGGATAAGCCCGCTGTGTATGCATTAGAAGGTTGGTTTGTCACTGTTTTCTCAATTTCAATTATTTACTGGGATTTAACTTAAAGGATCAGTGGCAGTTGCTGGATCGGCATTAAAATGGTTACAAAAAAATTTGAAAATTCTGGGGAACATTGAGGATTCAGAACAGGTAACCTTTTGTGGCAATGAGTCTTAGTACATCGCTAAATAATTTCTTTTTACCATTTCAGTTAGCAGGAAGTGTTTTTTCTACTGGCGATGTTTACTTCGTACCGTCATTTACAGGTCTTTATGCTCCATATTGGAGGAAAGATGCTCGCGGGTAAACTATTGAAGTTCTTCATTCGTTGATGGAATGTTCTCTATTCGACACTTTTCTGTCTTCAGAATTATTTGCGGCCTGACCGGATTTACAAACAAAAATCATCTCATTCGCGCTACGCTCGAAGCGGTTTGCTTTCAGACTCGTGATATTTTGGAAGCGATGAATCTTGACTGTGGCCTTAATTTAAATAAAATGAACGCCGACGGGAAATTGAGTAGGAACAGTTTATTAATGCAGTTACAGTCAGACTTGTGTGGAATCCCAATTTGTGAGTTATTTTTGTTCTACAATATGCTGAAAGGCAAAAGTTTCGATTGTTTTTACTTATAGTTCGAGCACAGCATCAAGATACCACTGCTCTTGGAGTAGCAATGGTTGCTGCCAATGCGGAAGGAATTAATGCATTTGTTTTAAAACCGGACACGAGGTACACCTTAATGTTATGAATACACTGAGTTCTCTCCTTCGACTAACTTTAGAACACTTCGTGTAACCTTCGGCTACCTTCAGAACATTTCGTATCACCTTCGACTACCTTCGGAACACTTCGCGACAGCTTCGGCTACTTTCGGAACACTAAGTGTCACCTTCGGTCAACTACAGAACACTTCGCGTCACCTTCGCCTACCTTCTAAAAAAAATTTCTTCAACAAAATTTTCTTCAAAAAACAATTTTATCAGAAAAAAATTTCTTCAAAAAAAATTTTGAACTTTGAATTCTCTTTGATTACCTTTGAAACACTTCGTGTCACCCTCGGCTACCTTCAGAAGATTTCGTTTCACCTTCGGCTACCTTCGGAACACTTCGCGACAGCTTCGGTTACCTTCGGAACACTTCGCGACAGCTTCGGCTCCCTTCGGAACACTTAATGTCACCTTCGGTCAACTTTGGAACACTTAGCGTCACCTTCGGCTGCTTTCGGAACACTTCGTGTCACCAATTCTTCTCTCTGATCCATATAACTTTGCCGAGTAAGGCAACTGTCTAGGTATTCTAATTCAGAATATAGCAAAAAATCCAAAATGGCGTCACTGCGACAGGTGGCAGCCATTTTCTCAGTATCCCATAAAATTCTCCTCAACAATTTCTATAAATTTCGCAAAGAAACCAACTGTCTACGTACTCTAGTTCAGAAGATAGCAAAAAATTCAAGATGGCGTCTCTTCGACAGTTGGCAGCCATTTTCTTAAAATGTGAACAAATTCTACCGACTAAACTCTATAACTTTCTAGAATAAACCAACTCTCTAAGTGTTATCATTTCGGAGCTAAACTTCGAAAACCCAAGGAAGCATAATTTATTCCTAACGAAAATCCAAGATGGTGTCACTTTCTCAGATTTCTGAACTTGCCAAAAAATTCTCTTGATCAAACTCTATAACTTTGTAGAAGAAGCTAAAATTCGAAAATCAAAAAAACCTAATTTATTGCTTGGGAAAATTCAAGATGGCGCCGGTTGGACTGCTGGCAGCCATTTTCTTAAGATCCCAAAAAATTCTCCTGACCAAACTCTATAACTTTCCCAAAGAAACCAACTATTTGGCTATTGCTAATGAGAATGAAAAAACATAAAAAAATGTCATTTTCAAACCTCGAATCTCAGTCAATTACCAACCGATTTTTATGAGTCTGGTCTCGTTGGAAAGCTGCTGCGACGTGTTTTAAATAATTTTGAGGAGGGCAGGCGGAAAAACTCAAAAGTTCGCGTATGGCGGACTTCCTTTTTGGGGTTGTGGAGACTTCTACATTTTTTAAAAACACAAAATTTTTCGAGATTTCACATTTTTCGAAAATTCGAAATTTTTTCGAAACTGAGAGAAGGCAGCACGTTGCCAAAAATGTCTTTCACAATGATGAATGCTGAAACGATTACATAAATGTTCACTTGGTTCCGACTCGGCACCAGGCTACGCACTTGAATGGTATTAGCAGCTTTATAGAAGGCAGCCTGGTGTCGAAAATCTACTAAAGTCATTGTAACGGAAGTAAAGAATATCAAACGTCATATAAATGTCCATTTGGCACCAGGCTGCTGCTGCCCTCTATGTTGACAGTAGATTATGTTGTAGAACGACAGCCTGGTGCCGCGTTGAAATTAATGCGATGTATAATATTCGTAACTGCGGTTTCGATGACATTAAAAGATTTTTGGCGCCAGGCTGCGTTATGGTAACTCAAACATCTCAAGTAGGCAGCCTGGTGTCGAGTTGGAGCCGAGTGCATAATAGGCTACCATGTCGCTACCTTGTCACCTTGGGAACGAATGTGTTTTGTCTCATGTATACAAACATCACATTGAAAGAGTGAAAAAGATGAAATTCGTTACCCAGGTAACGGTACCGATGGAATTATATAGCCAGTAATGTACTCGTATACCACTTCAACATTGTCATAGAAACTTTTTTGGCACCGAGCTGCCCAACTTGAAATGCAGATCCCTGTTTGTTGCAATTTTTCTCCATGAAAATCCCAGATAACCCAGATCACACTTTTTAATGTGGTTGCTCACTGAATGTACATTAAATGTGAAAAATCCAATATTGTTGAGAATATGTACATAAAATGTACAAAAAATGTGCCTGTAAAATGGTACACATTTCGATGTAAATAAAAAGCACATTTTTTGTGCCATTAAAGCTCGAAATTATTGCACTGGATCACAAGTACATTTATCGCACATTTTATGTGCTTGATAAGGTGTACACTAGTTCTATCACATTTATTGTACCAAAAATGTGATTGTAATGTAGTACATTTTTCGATGTAAATAAAATTATTGCACTAGATCACAAGTACATTTTTCGCACATTTTATGTGCGTGATAAGGTGTACATTATTCCTATCACATTTAATGTACCAAAAATGTGCTTGTGATGTTCTTTCTATAATTTAACACTTTATACAAATTTAACACACCAACACATGGCACAATTGGTAAAATAATCGACTCATAATCCTGAGCGTCTTGGGTTTAAGCCCCGCAAATTAAAGCAATTTTTCTAAAAAAAATGAGAGCTTGACATAAAAAAATGTAGATGGAGGACGTAGCGATCACATCAGAATAAGAAAAACCGAAATGGAAAAGTCGGAAAACAACATTAAATTTTCCTTTCTTTTCTTTTATTACATCTTGTATACATTAAATGTGCTAGTAATTTACACTAAAATGTACATGAAACGTATACATGAAATGTGTATTCAAGGTGTTTTAAATGTACATTAGATGCACATACATGTACCACACTTCAGTGTTTTAATATACATTAAATGTCCTGGAACTGGAGCACATTAAATGGGATCAGCACATATTCCGATGGCACTTTATGTACATTTCGTGGGGTCAATTGTTATCTGGGAATGTTTAAGACGAAAATAAGATAAGGATTTGAGGCACAATACAAAGGATCGGTCTAGTGCCTGAACTCCTTATTTCATCGTCGCGTCGCTTAGAACACTTTCATGTAGTAAAATTACAACAGATTCCTTTTTTAAGAGAAATCACCTTCCAAAAATTCAACAAAAATAACTAACATATGGGGAGCTGTGGAGTTGCCTTTATTAATTCAGATTCTTGGTCCTCTTTGATATCTTTCATTGTGTTATTTCCGAGGGTAACCGACTGCAATTAGGTCAAAAAAAATTTAAAAAAATTCCAAAAATCCATAAAAATCCAAAAAAAATCCCAACAATCCAAAACAAAATCCCAAAAATAAAAGCCCAAAATTCCAAAAAGTCCCAAAAATCCCAAAAACAAAAAAAAAATCCTAAAAATCCAAAAAATCTTTTAGAAAAAAATTCTCCGATACTTCCCGTTTCTCCTAAATGCAAATTCTGATGGTTCCCACAACGACAAATATTTTGGAAATTTGATTTCGTTTCATTTCAGACTAACCAATCACCTTCAAGATACATTTCTTCCAACGACAACAGAGGCTGAACGTAATTTCCGATACAAAAAATGGAAGATGGCTGTGCAAAGAAGTCTCGGTTGGGCTGTGACGAAAAAGAGCGAAGCGATGACCGATGAACGTTTTAGAATGCTGGCATCTATTCCATGCAGTTTGTTCGTCATTACATCATTTATTCTGTTGGCTCTTTCAAGAAACCCTACGCGATTAACTTAAAACATTCGTTCGTTTCATCGTCGCATCGCATCGCCGGGATCAGTTCATTTTACGAAGGAAACGTCTCAGTTTTCTGATGGGATACAACAAACGAAGTGATTCAATTAATTTTATTTTATTCGTTTTATTTTCATTTGATTATTTGGTTCTTAGTCTATTTTTTTAGTTCATTTTCAGTAGCCTAATTTTATGTGACTGTAGAGAATTGAAATGTCTTTTTTTTCATTGTACATACTGTTTCAATTTATGATATGGCCTTAAGTTTAAATGTCAATTTTAGTGAATATTTCAAATTAAGATCGAAAATTATTTCAATAAAATTGTAAAATAATTACACCAAATTTTATGTTTTTTTTATAAAAATAGTATGTGCTCTGGACATGGACACACATGGACCAATAGTTAGTTTAAAATACTGCGCTAGTAGACACAACATCCCACAGGCATGCCAGTTTAAAATGCACCATATTTTGTGAACAGTAAATGTGCCTTTAACAGTGCGATCGATCTCACTCGCGATAGTACGTCACACTTATCAAAGGGGCAACTCCAGTCTCACACCTATTTCTAATGGCGTTTCTTTCATTTTCTATTTATTTTCAGTGTAATTTAAACAAGAAATTTTAGAACTTTTTTCCAATTTGCATTGCTCGATTGATTTTGATTTGATTTGAATTTGCAGAGAAAGAAAGAGACAATAAACATGAATAATTGCTACAACTAGAGGAACTGTCGAAATTTTGAAATAAAGTGAACGCATTGAATTATTAAGTAGCGGTAGCTAATTTATGTTTTCAGCCTTCCTGTCCGTCCGTCCGTCTGTGCACAATCGATAATTTGACATCGGTGATTGTCATCGATGATTTGTCATTGGTGATTTGTCATGGGTAATTTGTCATCGATGATTTGTCATTGTCATCATTGATTTGAAATAGATGATCTTTCATCGGTTTATTGTCATCGGTGATTTCTCATTGGTGATTTGTCATCGGTGTTTTGCCATTGGTGAACATAAGCGATTTGTCCGTCCGTCTGCGTACACACCACCAAGGAATCATCCATGATTCCCTGATGAATGATCGATGAGTCATCGGTGATTCCCCGGTGAATCATCGGTGATTCCTCGGTGAATCATCGATGATTCCTCGGTGAATCATCGGTTATTACTCGAAGAATCATATGTGTGATTCCCCAGAGAACCATCGGTTATTCAACGGTGAACCATGGGTGATTCTACAGTGAACCATCGTGATTCCTCACTGAATCATCGGTGATTCTCCACTGAATCATCGATGATTCTCCACTGAATCATCGATGATTCCCCGGTGAATCATCGGTGAATCATCGATGATTCCTTGGTGAATCATCGGTTTTTACTCGAGAATCATATGTGATTCCCAATGAATCATCGGCGATTCTAATGTGAATCATATGTGATTCCACAGTGAATCATCACTGATTCTATTGTGAATAATTCCAAAGTGAATCATCGGTGATTCTACTGTGAATTATCAGTGATTTCCCGGTGATGTGAATCTTCGGTGAACCATCTGTGATTTCACTGTGAATCATCAGTGATTCTCTGGTGAATCATCAGTGATTCCCTGGCGAATCATTAAGGATTCCACTGTAAATCATGTGTGATTCCCCGATGAATGATCGGAATTACACTGTGAAGCATTCCTTAATAAATCATCGGTGATTCCTCCATGCATCGGAGATTCCCCAATGAATCATTGGTGATTTCCCAATGAATCATCTGTGATTTCCCAGTGAATCATCAGTGATTCTATTGTGAATCATATGTGATTCCCCAGTGAATCATCGGCGATTCTACTTTGAATCATTGGTGATTCCCCGGTGATGTGAAACTTTGGTGAATCATCTGTGATTCTTCGATAAATGATCGGGATTACACTGTGAAGCATCGGTAATTTCGCAGTGAATCATTGGTGATTCCCCAGTGAACCATCAGTGATTCTACAGTGAACCATCGGTGATTCTACAGTGAACCATCGGTGATTCACCGAGGGATAACAGATAATTCCTAGGTGGAGTGTGCACAGACTGACGGACAAGTAGGGTGAAAACATGAAGTAGCGATAGAATGTAGTCAAAGAAGAAGACCTAAATCATCACTTGGAATCACCGATGATTCACTTAGGAATAACCGATGGTTCACTGTAGAATCACCGATGGTTCACTGGGGAATCACAGTTTAATACCGATCATTCATCGGGGAATCACACATGATTTAAAGTGGAATCCTTAATCATTCACCAGTGAATTATTGATGATTCACAGTTGAATCACAGATGATTCACCGAAGATTCACATCACCGGGGAATCACCTATGATTCAAAGTAGAATCACCGATGATTCACTGGGGAGTGAATCATGGGTGATTCCCCAGTGAATCATCGGTGATTCCCAAGTGAATCATCGGTGATTCCTAAGTGAATCATCGGTGATTCCCCAGTGAATCATCGGTGATTCCCCAGTGAATCATCGGTGATTCCACAGTGAATCATCTGTGATTCGCCAATGAATCATCGGTGATTCTCCAATGAATCATCGGTGATTCTCCAATGAATCATCAGTGATTCCCCAGTAAACCATCGGCGATTCCCCAGTGAATCATCGACAATTCCTCCGTGAATTGTCGGTGATTCCGAGTTATGATTTAGGTCGAAAATTACCTTCTTTGACTACACTCTATCGCTACTTCATGTTTTCATCCTACTTGTCCGTCCGTCTGTGCACACTCCACTTAGGAATCATCGGTTATTCTTCGGTAAATCATCGGTCATTCCTCGGTGACTCCTCGGTGAATCATCTGTGATTCCCTGATGAACGATCAGTGATTCCACTGTGAAGCATCGGTAATTCCGCAGTGAATCATCGATGATTCCCGGGTGAACCATCGGTGACTGCCCAGTGAATCATCAGTAATTCCCCAGTGAATCATCGGTGATTCCCCAGTGATGATTTAGGCCCTTCTTTGAATACACTCTATCGCTACTTTCTTATACCCATGACAATGCTTTCTTTAATCTGCATTGATTGTAATTTTCTGATTTAAGGTGTGGAAATATTTTTCCCTGTTCCATGAATCGACAATTATCTCACATACAATGGACATTAAGTGAGAATCTGGCAACAAGGTTCAAAGGAAATTGTTTCACTGAAATTTTATTGGTTCCCCAAAAATCAAAAATGCGACAAGTCCTCGGAAGAAATTTTGCTCAATTTTCGAATAGAGTCTTCGAATTCGAATTTAGTTTAGTTCTACTTTTTCCATCTATTTTCTTTGGCCTACTTTTTCCTCACTATTCGTTACTGCTGCTTAACTATTTGCATTATATCCAAAATATTTTCAAATATTTGCGCCAAAAAAATTAGCCCTTGGCGGTGTCGCCTTCGTCCCAAAATAATTTCCTCCGTCATTTCCTCTATCACTTTTTGGTGAAGAATATAAAAGTGCACTATTTTCAGCTAAAATAAACACCCGTTTTAGGACATTTACAATAAAACATTGTTGGCAGAAATCTAATGACCTTACGACTTTATTAAAACGAAATTTGACACATGAATTGCTGCTGCTAACTTTATTTGTCTATCACTAAATCTAATTCCGAAAAGCGCAACCTTCCATCCCTTCAACCCATCCAAATTCAGTGTTTTTGATCTAAATTACTTGTCTATATGTCTAATTGCTTATAGTGCTGATGCAATCCAAATTCACATTTTCCATACTTGTTTCCCACGAATTTTTCGCACAGAGAGCGGCACTCCCAAACAAATCATCGACATTTGGATTTGTAGCGATTGGATTACTTCCAGCTGTTACAGAACACAGCAAAGGGATTGTGTCCATGGCATTCGTTTGCTGAGTTGAGTCATCGTTGTTATTGCTGTTGGATTCAAATTGTACGGCAGATGCGGATTGAGAGTTATTGTTGCAAGTTGTTATAATGAGTGGACATATTGACGACGATTGATACAGAACGTACCAATTCTGGAAATAGAAAATTTGAAAATCGTACTTTGGCATGTGAATTGATGAAGTCATCCAAAAATTACGTACGATATTTTTTTTGGGACTTTGCCCCTCGTCTAGTGGTATTCTCCGAACTTTTAAGTCCTGATTTAATGAAATTCAGAAGCATTTCCCTTCGTCTAGCCTTAGATCGTACACCCAAACTTGTGCAGTCAAGAAAGTCTTGAGTGACTTTTTTGAAAACCCATCTGCCGAAATCGGACGCATCTTCCAGCTGATTTTTTGGGAACGGGCATTGTACACCGTACTTTTGTACGAAAAACGATAATATCATGCCAGCGGGTGATATTATCATTTCAAAAATGATAATATCGTTTCAAGAATGATGTGGAACCGGAGGATAATATCGTCACAGGAACGATGATATCGTGCCAACAGAAGATAATATCGTCACAGGAATGATAATATCCTGCCACCGGAGCATAATGTTGCCACAGTAACGATAATATCGTGCCTGCGGACGAAAATATCGTGCCAGCGGACGAAAATATCGTTTCAAGAATGATAATATCGTGCCAGCGGACGATAATATCGTCACAGCAACGTCGTTACCGGGCGATAATATCGTCCGGAGTGTAGATATTATCATGTCATGGAGCGATAATATCGTCGCAAGAATGATAATATCATACCACCGGATTATATTATCGTTCCAAGAATGATATTATCGCATCAGCTAGTGATAATATCGTGTAAGCGGACCATAATATCGTCACAGGAACGATAATATCGTCACAGGAACGATAATATCGTCACAGGAACGATAATATCGTCACAGGAACGATAATATCGTCACAGGAACGATAATATCGTCACAGGAACGATAGTATCGTCACAGGAACGATAATATCGTCACAGGAACGATAATATCGTCACAGGAACGATAGTATCGTCACAGGAACGATAGTATCGTCACAGGAACGATAATATCGTCACAGGAACGACAATATCGTCACAGGAACGATAATATCGTCACATGAACGATACTATCGTCACACGAACGATAATATCGTCACAGGAACAATAATATCGTGCCAGCGGACGATTATATCGTTCCAAGAATGATAATATCATGCCACCGGAGGAGAATATCGTCACTGGAACGGTATTATATTACCTTTGGGCGATGTTACTATCACGGGAACGATATTATCATCACGAAAACGATAATATTGTTGTGATACTGTATTACGCACCTGATGATAAGTCACTCATTTCAAAAAACGGTAATATCATATCAAATCGATATTTTCGTTACATGGACGACATTATCACTCCATTCGGTGATAATAGCGTTCCTTGGATGTTATTATCGTCTCACGGGCGATATTAGCACTCCACTGAACGGTAATATCGTTCCAAGAATGATAATATTATGCCACTGGACGATGTTATCGCAACAAAGCCTTGTAAATTGTGTATTATTTCAGCATGTATAGAAGAGTGACGAAATAGCAGATTTATCCAGCGAAATAATTTGATATCTTGTATAGAGATGAGTAAAAATATCCAGCTTGATGTAGGTTACTCGAGCACTCTTCACAAAATTTCAAATGACAGCAAGACTGAAACAACGTGTTTTTAGCTAGTATGTGACAGTCTTCGCAATTTTTTTTTTTTTTTTGCATCACATCTCTTCCGTGTACGGAATTATTCTAGTAGAAGAATTCGGTCTCAAATTTACACTTCAAAAGCAGATCCATCGGGATACTACCCATACAAGTTTAGTGTTATTGGAAAGTTGGGACCAGCAGCAACTAGGGTAAACCATTTTTTAATATTTCCGTCGCTTTTCGGATGAACAGGAATGGTTAACTGAAATTCACAAGTTTTGACAACTATTTTCAACA